>VYZV01012702.1:36360-66758 GCA_013401275.1 Pandion haliaetus | reverse complement strand
TTATTTTTTTTTTTTTTTTTTTTTTTCAAGACGGCCCCGGAGTTTGTTAATTTTCATTTGCAGAGCATTGGGAAACAGTTTCTGTCAAACTACTCAGCAGCTATCACCCGATGTTGAGGGATACCTCTAGACTCCTTTGGACTTGTCACCCTCTAGACTGGTTTGTCAGATCCCATAAATTTAAAAGAAATTTAAAAAAAAAGGAAAATAAAATAATGCCCTGCTGAACTTTTCTGTTTTGCTGTTCTTGTAACATATATGAAACAGATCTGACAGCAGAGTTTCCTTCAGCTCATATCTCAGCAGTAAGTAGGGGTATGAGCTTTTTTCTTTCTTTTTTTCAACAACCTTTACTAAAAATAACTCCTTTAAGACTGCAGTGGGAGACTTCCAGCCCTGTAAGTTCAGATGTGCCTGCATTCATTCAGAAGGTTGATCTGGGTTTAATATGCACAGGCCTGTCAATACCGTGTTAAGCCCTCTGGCACCAGAGGGTCCAGGCAGTCTCTCTGTATTGTATCCCAACCCCAAGCATCAAGAGGGACATAATCCATCACATCAGCTCTTGAACCAAAACTGCTGCAATTATATGCTCTCAAAATTAGCCCATTAACCTATCAAAAAGCATTTGAGAAAGGGTGTAATGTTGTCAGTTATTGTTCACGGGGGAGGAGTGAAGATAATGCTTATCTTGCAAATAGATTCATGCAAAACCAATTGCAGTTTGTGTTGTTCTAATTGATTTAGCCCTTTTTCTATTCTATGAAAATTCCAGGGCAGGGTGTTCACACACACACACACACACACACACACACACACACACACACACAAACGGTAATGCCATTTCCCGAGAGTGGATTAGAGGGAGAGCCTGTGCCTGGCCCACCACAGGAGCGCAGAATCAAGTCAGCCACAAAGAGCAAACCGTGTTCCCAAGGAGGGCAAGAAACACCAAAGGAGATGGAAAAGTGGCAAAGGCAGTGCTGTCCGTTACAAACAGCAATGGATATGGTAGTGTTAATATTCACTTCTCACTTAGGTGCTTCCATGCATCAGCAGCTAGTTATAGGTACCTTGAGCTAAGCTGCACCCATGGCACATTTTGTTTCCACTAAGTGAGGCTGGAGAGTCCAATAGCCTCCAACAACCTAGTCATCCTCTTTGCAAATGGAATGACTCCCTGGCACTCAAAACAGATCTCCATTGGGAAATAATTGCTACAAGTAAGAATAGTAGTTTGCTAAGCTTCACTGAAACAAAGACAAAGGGCTCCAAATCAGGTAAGCCTAGTTACAAAAAGTTCAGAAACTTTCCTGTTCTGTTTATGAAGTGGGAAGTACGCCCTGAGAGCCCCCACTTTGGTGGAGATCTGGAAGAAGAGATAAATGTGATAGTGACACTCCTTGTGCGCCCTGAGTACTGAAGAGAGGGAGCGTCCATATAACTTAAATCCCCAACGTGATGAGATAGGGAACCTTAGGAGAAAAGCTCTCCTCAATCAGGGACAACAGTCCTCCTAAATTAGCCACCTAAATGAAGTGCCTGCAGCTAAGCAATGTGCATATCTGTCATCTGCACCTTCCCAGGCAAGCCAGGGCTCTCTGAAGTTTTGCCACTGCTGGCTCTGGGATGAGCAGAGCATCGACAGGCCTGGGCCACCCTTCTCCAAGAGGCAGAGGCGAACAGATGTCCTGCACAATGCTGAGGGATGGCACAGCCATTTCTGTGTTCCCTACACAGCAGAGAGACCCTGAGAGAGCTCTGCCCCCTCATCAACACCACCCTGAGCTGCACCCAGACCCTCATCAGCTCTGTGTCCCACAGCAAAAACATCTGCTCGACTAGATCATTTCAGACACCCCAGAGGAGCATCCTGGAAATGGAGATGACACATTCAAACCTCTCTGGCTTTCTCTCCATTGGCACACCTTACTGCACAACTTCTTCCCGGGTGACAACCCAGCCTCTGCCATGACCAGCTAGCAGAAGAGAGTGCGGGACACAGCCTACACTCTCAAAAATAAGGTCTTGTCCCTTCTTGTGACTGCCCCAAATCAAATCTCCTTGTGACTCATTTTTTTTCATTGCTGAAAATATTCATCACTGGATTAATTCTGTTCTGATGACTTACTTCAGAGAGGATGCTGCTCCAAAGATAATAGGACAGATTCCTCCTCTATTATTTGCAGTCCTACAAGCCATTTCCTCAGATTATACAGTGGAGCAGTAAAAATGTGTTCATCTTGTACTTCCCCCCAAAGCAGCTTGTACTGACCACTGCTGGAGGCCTCCTGGGCTGCTGGAGGGCAGATCAGACCTACTGGGACAAGACTCCTCTCCATCCCTCTATCACTACGTCCTTCCTTACCTGTGTTGCAGCCATGGAGGACTGCATTTTACTCTTTTTTTTTTTTTTTTTTTTTTTAATTCTAGCAAAAGAAAAACAATTACCTTCCCTAAGATAATTCCATTTGCTGTGGAAAATGGCTAGAAATACACACATTTGGAAAATGAAAGCTGGGAATCTCTTTAAATTCATAGTTCCCTCAGATGAGCAGGGCTGGTGGCTGCAGACTGCATGGAGCCTAAAGGCCAGCTCTGTACAAAAGGGCAGAGGCAGTTCCTGTATGCGCTCCATAACAGCATGACACATCGCAGGGCTTTTGGACAAAGGGATGTATTTTTATGTGAAATTGTTCCTTAGCTGTATATTTCTTTGTCCTCTGCCCATGGGAATAATGATATCAGGCCAAGAATGAAAGACTCCTTTAAATTTCTCCATGCAAATAGGTTTGCTGTTAGTATTTCTTCCCGACTAGAGGAGCTGACAGGTTGAGGCAATACTAAAACCTTCATGGTAATGAAGAAGGGTACCTGAAATCCAAACGTTTTAAGCACACACAAATACACACTGTATTGAGAGCCACCCTTTCCAAAATGGAGGGGCGTTGCAGTTAAAATATACTTCAGTAATTCCTCCTTGTCCTATAAACGAAATTGGTAAGATTGGAGCTAACATTTCATCTTGACATTACTAATACATGTGTGAGAGCATTCAGCTTACACTTTCAATACAGTCTGTCAGATTAGCTCTGTATACCTGCTACCAAATAACAAGGGTACTATTGATTTTTCGTTATTTTCAAGTATTTGTTTTCTTCAGTTGAGCACATTCTGTTTATTTTGGCACAGCTAACAGAGAAACAAAGGCGAGAGACTTACTTAACCTCTTTTCAGAAAGATTTAAGACATGACAGGCATCAGAGCTTCACCAAAGTGCTTGTTCCCATGTTGGTCTGACAGAGCATAGTCCTGCTTATTACTTTTTTCACTGTTCATTCACTTCATTTTATATCTAAATCGGCAGTGCAGAGTACACGCAGGAGCGGTGCGCACGATATGCAGCAACAGTTTTCTTCCACAAAGACTTGCAAAGTACTTGAAACATTGGTGTTTTGTGACCCTGTGGCTGAGTTCTGAGGCTCGGTCAGGTACCCACCAAGCAACCTCCATCCCAAGGGTCATCCTGCTTTATACTGCAAATGCACCTACAGTAAAGCAATTTATAAATTTATTTATACCCAGTAGGAGTTTACCTATGCCCGTTGCCAGGTAGATTTAAAACAAAACACCTTCCCAAACCTGTTTGTTGTTTTCCGATAAAACCCACAATTTGACAATTAAATATTCTTCCAGCAGCAAGTACCAGTAGGCGACGCGGTTGCTTTCCAGCCGGGCGGGAGCGGGCAGGCTCTGTCCGTACCAGGCCGTTTGGGTCTCGCAGTGCCCAGAGACAGTGGAGACCACCCGAAGGCTGTGGCACCCCGGTGCCCTGTGTCCTGCTGCACGTAACAATTTAATAGTGGTATCACCCATGGGTATGCCTTTAGACACTACTGGCGGCCCCGTGCGTATTGTGTGTTGTGTATTCAGAATTAAGTGTAAACTGAGAGCACTACACACATCTGTATATTACGCTGCCTGCCTTCTGCCTCCTCGGTGTGTACGTACGTGCAGTGATGCGCTCCTATACTGGCACCTAGTGGGGAGCACACGGGAGATGGGCAAATGAGGAGGGCAGGCTGCACGGACACACACGTGTGCTCACCCCACGAAATAGCTGGGACACTTCTTTTTGTTTTTTTTTTTCCCCCCCGGTTCTTCGAAAGCCCTTCCGGATTAGCACATTTTTAGCAGGCTTCACGCTCACTGCTGCTCTCGTAGCCTTCCCCCCTTTGTCAGGCAGGAGCTCCTGCTGAGGTTCACTTCCCTCCTGCCGGAAAGCCTTGGCCACGCCAAGCCCTCTGCTCCCTGCTTGTGCACCCATGCTCTGGGACCGCACCCTCCTCCGTAAGAGCTGGGATCCCTCCCTACCTAGGATCCCCTCCTCCCGCGTTTTCCTGCTGGATCCCCCCGGAGCAACCCATCCACGTTTCCTCCTCCGGGTCCTCCTGCCTTGACCTGGGCCTGACAGGTCTCTCAGGAAAGCGGGCGATCACTGGCGTTGCTTCCTGCCTTGTAGCTCGTGCTCCCGCTTTGGCCTTGGAGGAAAGGGCTGCCTCTTACCCAGCGAAGGACTTCCTCCACCAATTCCCATCGCCCTCAGGAATCTCATGTCCCACAATTGTCCCGTTTTAGCTGAAACAGCAAAAGGCTCAACCTAGCACTTCTCCCAAGGTCCACCCTGTGTCATTACAGCATCTGAAAGGAAACACTGAAAAGACATGACGTTCTTGCCAAAAAGCATTTATCTTCTTCTTACCATCTGTACAAAAAGGACAACTCTCCTGAGGAGCCTCCAAGGTTGGTCTCAAATACTGCAATCCAAATTAGATGTCCTGGGCATCCCAGTGATACCAGTATAATCTTACAGATTACAGTTAGATAAATTACTGTTCCAGTTTGTTTCTCTTGCTGTAGTCCCCCTGGCTTATATCACAGCAGTTAAGGCAAGCATTTTCAAGCATTTAAGGCAGCAAGGCAGTATTTTCAAGCTCAGCTGCTTCCAGCAAGGAACTGGACAATGGGCGGTCAAGGTGAATTGCCAGTCCTACAGGAGAGCTGATCACCGGACAGTTGTGCTTCCCATGCATGGCATTACACACTGCAGTTTTGCTTCTAAATTCGACAAGGAGCAACAGAAACACTTCTCTTGTCCCACCAAGGCTTTCTTCAACTTCTCTCGCTAGAACTACGAGTCCAGTGAGAGGGTGCAGTCTTTCCTTTGGGTTACCCATTCATTTTCCACTGTGGATGAAGTCTTTGCTTCCATCTTGTAGGAAACTTATTGTTGGTGATGTTGTTTAACAGCCCTCCGTACTGTATGGCCTGTAACTGTGATTTACAACCCATTTCCAGCTGCATCATGATTCAGCTGACTTTTCTATTGAGTGGTTGATGTGAACGTTGAACCTATTCAAGGCTAGCAGCATTTTTGTGATTCATTCAACTTGAGGAAACACTGGGAATTTATTAGGATGTTTTTACAGTCTTGGAAATTGCTATGGGACTCTGTCACTAACAAAAGAGCAGAAATGGCTCACCATTTTATTGCGCTTTTTCATATGCATTAGGTAATGTAGGCCTTTGTCATTTATTCAGTTTTTAAGTCAAATTCTGCCCTGGGCTGAGACTCTGTGAGACTTCCTGATCTTGCAATTTTATCACAGGTTTCACTAATATTTTGTTCTTTCCTTAAAGCTCCAGCTCTTGGAGTCACTTGATCTGGCTACCTGAGAACCTCAGCTTTATGAGGAAATCAAAAAATAACTGTCCTTCCAACTGCAAAGAGCAACCACAAAATATTAACTATAAAGCTGCCCACAAGCCAGTTGGCAAAGAAAAGCTCGATCTTGTGTTTAAGTTTCAGGATGCTTTTACCCCACTGATTTTGGCTTGTGATTTCTGAATCTCTGAGTGCTGTTAGGGATGATAATCTGGAAGAAAAGGGAGGGGGACAAGAAGCCATTTACAGCTCTTTGTCCTTCTGTTTGCAATAGCCTCGAGCCAGCTTAGCACACCAGCTGAAATCAGGCAGCGGTCAGAAAGTTTGACCTAATTTTTTCCCTTCAGACTCAATCCTCACCAGCCTACAGAGGCAGGTGTCAGCAGAACCAGTTACTCTGCCCTCACCACAATGCATAACACGGGACTCCTCTCCCAAGATGGTTGCAAAAGCAGCCACAGCCAAGCGACAAGTCTTGGGATTAAGGTAGAAATTTTTTCACAATTTGGAGAAGAAGAGCCTGAATGATTTATGCAGATGGCTGCGCCCAAGCAACAGAGAGTACTGTGGCCCCAGGGCAGTACCTGGAACTCGACCACGCAGGCTTTCTCCCTTATCTCTCTTTCTGCCCTGACAGCACTGTGCCGGGTGTCAATCACACCGGCGCCAAAGACCCTCTGACTCCCAACACCCAGGGACAGATGTAAGGAGCTGTGAGCAGCTGCCATGCTGCAGGAGACAAGACACAGCAGGAGGGCTCATGCTTTGCCCTCACTGAAGCCCCAGGTCTACTCCACCAAATGTCCCAGCGAGGAGGATGCCCTTGTATTTAGCCAGCAAAGGAGGAGGGGATCCCATCACCACTTTTCCCTTCCCCACTCTTACCAGAAGCTGGCCCACACTGCTGTATTGCTGCCAAGGCCATGCAGCAGGTGGGCAGGCTGTGCTTTCCCTGTACGTGCATGGTGAGTGCAGCATCCCACCTCAACATGAATTTGCTCTCTGTACAGTGGCATTCATTTAAGCCCTGCAAGCAGCTAGCAAGGAGAAAACGAAGCAGCCTTAGCAGCCACGGCAGGGAATTACATCATTTACAACATTGAGTCAACCAAGTGCTCAGAAGAAAGGTGCAAACCACGTGTCAGTTCTGGGAAGGGCATCCTTCCTGGGGACTGGTCTCTTTCCAAAATACTCATAGCAGTGATATGAAGGCCAGTAGTGCTTTTGCTAAAGCAAAAAAATCTTCTAGAGCAGTGCATAGTAGGACACAGCCTTGGCCCAAAGCGCTTGCTGTAATTTAATGCAAGATATAACAAATTGGTGTTACACACTAAGGGAGGGAGCAGCAGAGATAACAGGATCATACTTTGGATAGTTACATCTTGAGCTTTATGGCTGTGAATCCCTCGGGCTGGGATTTTCAAACAGCCTTAGGTAGTCAGACTTACAAAAGGATGGACTAGAAAGAAAAGGTATTGCCATGGTTTTCCCTTGGCATTTGTACAATAGCCATAAACTTCTGAACCCTTTACTCACATCCATGAGTGCTTACTCCAAAAGGGAGTCCTGCAAAAAGAAGCTTGCTTGTTTTTAAGACATGTGGTTTAGTTTCAAAATAGCATAAAATCTTCTTAGTTGCTGATAGAGGCCACAGTCAAACAAAAAGACTGATGGATTGGAGCTCAAAGAAAAAAAACGGCCTTTAGGGATACCAAACATAATTGTTCACACAGCGTTCAGTTATGAAGACTTTATTATGTACCAATTTAAGTTTATAGATACCAAATGTTCTTGAGTCAGCAACACAAGTGGGACTGCCTTGTTCCAGTAGATCTTTTTTCCACCCTTATGATGGATTTTTTAAAATAAAGAATCATCAATAACCATGACAGAGTTCCCTCAGTGGATGGACATCCCAGAATGCCATGAAGTTGTCTCTCCCAAGAAGCATTTCCACAGGCTTGAGGGAAATCATAAACTCTAAGTAGGAATGAGATTCTCAAAGCTCTCCCGCCCAGCTGCATCACTGCTTGTGAGCAGGTCCTGGAGGGCAGCTAACTATGCAAAAGCCCAGCAATGAAAGTCATCAGCAGAGCACCTTGCCCAGTTGTGAACAGATGGGAGAGAGATCAGGAACCAGAAGATAAAGGGGAAGAGTGGGGAAGTTAAAACTCCTCATGCTCTCTAAACACTGGCTTTGGGAATACCCCCTATGTACATATATTGATTAGGACATAACAATGCTTGTGTCCAAAGCTTACAGAGGCAGTCACCAAATAAGTTGAGGGAAATTTCAAAAAAAGGACGAACGTGCAGCCCTGAAGAGCCTTTGCTGAGGTGCTGCAGCAATTAAGGGCAGGTAACGTCTCCTACCGATACTGCTATGCTGTGTTAGTGATTGCACCCCAGCATCAGCAGTGACACATGCCAAAGGTTGGCCAAGGGTTTGACAATGGGGTATAATGCAAGAATTGATCTAGACTGGGGCAGCCACAACTTTTAAGATGGACCAGTCTGCCTTTCTGATTTTGGAAGTGGAGGGGGTTCGGTTATATATATATATATATATGTGCATACATATATATGTATAAATAATAGAGAATTTTTTTTTGTGGCTGGGAAGAGGATTGTGCTCACACCAACGAGCACTCTGCCAAGAAGAGTCCGGCAGAGACAAATCTCAAAAGAAGTGAGGAGCTGTGCCTCTGTACAGACTAAAATTAAAGTGGAAATGGGCAGCCCTGAACGACGAAGCCCAACTTGTCATGTACAACAGCCTTTTTAGGTGGAGAATGATGCTTGTGGCAGTCCCTTCCTCCAGCTGCCTCCACACTTTGCCCCTCTGGGCTCCCCACTGTTCCCCTTGGGTAAGCATCCGTGCCCACCTCTCTCCACAGCTGATCCCTCCTCTCACATAAGCAGCATCAGCTCACTGATAAGATAATCAAACCAAATGGCTTGTATTAGGAGGCAGCTTAGTCATCTTTCTTAAAGAAAGCCACTGAGTTAGGCACATAACTAGCATCTAAACAAGCAGCCTGCTTTTCAAGAACTACTAAGCACCACATATACGTCCTGTGTATATCCAGTATATATATATGTATACACTCCATGTATATCCTGTTTAATTTCAGGGGAGCTGTAGGTTACTCCTCCCTTTTGTGGATCAGGTTCTTGGGTACCTAAGAATATATTTGGGAAACTAACTTCAGGCTTTTTTTTTTTTTTTAATCTTGGCCATAAATTCTATCACTTATGAGTCAAAACCCCATCTGCTCTAAATTTGCACTTGATTTCATGCACAAATAGGGTTCACACATGTAAGTCCTGTCATTTGTGTGCTCCCAGAGGCAGTGCATAAATTACCTATGCACAAAACAAGAGGTCGGTCAGCTTTACCTCATGTGTTGCCGAGTAAGTGCACATCAAAGGGCATATTGTGTTCCTGGAATGAAAATGAGGAGTCCTGGCATGGGTCACCCCCTCCACGCAGAAATGCTGCTTTTCTTGGGCACAAAGAAAATCCCTAACAACTTTAAAAAAAATCTGCCAGAAGTAATCAGCTAGTGGAAGGTTCAGAAGGAGACAGGGTTTGGGTTAGCACTGACAACTAACACAGCAGATTTCACAAAGCTGTCTGAAACCTGGTTTTGATCTTAGAACAGACAGTAGTAGGTGTTCATTAGAAATTATGCCCATTTTATAGCTGTGAGAAGCAGTATTAAATATGAAGTTAAAATACTTCCGTATGATCAGTATAAATGGAGGTAAGGCATTCAAAACCAGTTAGATGGAGACTATCAAACTATGTAGAAATCACAGGGTTAACTCAGATCAGCCATCATGAAGATAAATACAGAGTGCTTCTGCAAAAGTGCTAACTGCAAAAGTGTGTTCCACAGCATGGTGTTTCATAGGACTCCTTTGGTCTCTTCTAGGTGGATTTTCGGTGGAAGACAAGTGCTTCGAAAAAGTGGGCATCTCACTTTGGCTGCTTTATACTCCAGTCATAATCTATACAAAAAGCAGGATCTCGGTGAGAAGCGAGGGAGCAAAGACACTGACTCTGAGTGGCTCTTTCCCAGATAAATAAATTAAAAACATAGTAACACACAATGACTACCACAGCTTGTAAATTAAGGGAGTAACTGTTGCATAGTGAGGCACTGATGTATAGCCTGGAGGAGGAACAACTTCATCTGAACTAGAAACAATTCATTTAAAAAAAAATACTTTGAAGAAAAAAAATTGTCTCCAGACCAGCTTGTGAATAAAACATACTGAAAGGCAACCCTGATACTCCATTAGCAGCACAAAAATGGAACTGTCCCTCAAGTCTGGCATAAAAATTAATTCCATTTTCTTAAAAATATAGCTGCTTTGACATCTCAAGTTAACCGCTCTAGTGCTGCTTGGACAAGCGTGGCTCAGGACAGCACACTACTCTGCACCAAAAACTACAGTGCCCTGCACAGGTATCTGAAATTGCAGCAAATGCAGCTCAGGTCAGCGCCCGCTCTGAGCCCTGCGGCACAGGCAGAGGGCGTCAGCCCACACCATGCTTCTGCTGCTGGAACTGAGGAATCCTGGCCATCAGCTAGCATCTCTGTGGGGTTTATCTCCAAACTGAGACATCTCATCTTTGTCAGAGCCACTTGGCTGTCTCTGAGCGGTGATACCCTGTGAGGTGCACGTGTGCCCAGAGATCCTGTCATCTGGCCACTTGGGCCATGGGAAGAGGGAAAGAATTTTCTTTGTCTTAATTTTGTCTGTCTTTCTGTTCCCGAGGCCAAAGCCAAAGCCATCAACATTAAGCCAACCTAGCAGGAGCCCTCTGGTGACCCCATGGAAGTGTGAGCCATGGCTTCAGTGAGAAACGGCTCACACTTAGAAAGTGTGCAGGCAGCAGAGCTACAGCTCCACCAGAATAAAGGGGAGAAAATGAGCCCAACAACTCTTCCTCGAAACTGTCCACAGCCATTTGGGTTAAAGCAAGAGTGAGATTCCCGGAGCGGTCATGGGAGGCTAGGCACAGCCCTGAAGGTGTCCCAGAAGATCCCAGTTTCTGGATATCTTTTCTGGAAGTAATTTTTTATCTCCTTACTGCACAGATGTTGCTTTCTTCCAAAATCCTGCTTTTTAATTTTCTTTTATTTCCCTTTTTCACAAGGATAACAAGTAGGCCCATTTGCAGTTGCCTGTTACATTTTATATATGTTACTTCTAATAGATAGGGCTAAACTGTACTTCAAGCCTCACTCAAGATCTGGATGAAGTTTCAACTGCTTTCAAAAAGTAGGTTTTGGCCTATACTTACTTCATAGTAAGAGTCAGACTGGTGATTATTTAAGTCTCTTGTTTGCTTGTGGATGGGCAAGATTTTGTGAGAGCTACTTTAACATCCAAGTGGGTAGAAGCATGAAAGCCCACTGAGACAACCAGCTTTTACAGGAGCAAGCTCTAAGAGTGTGTGTCCGGGCAGGTTTGTTAGATGGCCAGGAGATGCACACATGTACATACAAGTGCAGGATGCAGCTAGGTAGTAAAGTCATAACCTAAATCTCAGTCTTACACTGTGAAATAAAAAACAGAGTATAATAGGCAGAACTTGGCCAGAAGTCTTCTGGAGTTCAACTAAGAAAGACTTTTGACAAAGAATGCTTCAGTAAAGATTGCCTTAAGACTTCTTTTCTCTACTTCTTCAGTTGAAATACTGATAGAAAACCATTTTTTTAATAATTTCCCTGACTTTATAATACTCTTTTAACTTACGCTGTCTCTGTGCTGGGAGCTCCATGTACAAAACTGTTTGACTCCTCAATCGTTAAGAAAACATGCAGCACCAGCATTAGCTTGTAACTTTTCAAATCTTGGCAGAGCTTGCATTCAACCTCTCAGCTTCCACTCAACTTTCTTGTCTTGTTTTTAAGTTTGTTTCTTTTAAGCACAACTAAAGGAATCCGCTCTCCCTCCTCCCTTCCTCAAAACCAGACTTTTGCATCAATCAGTCTCACTGGCACCTTCAGCACTAGGCTTCATACATTTCTGTGCTGTGATTGCAGACAAGATCTTTAAAACAAAAACTTAAAAAAATCTAAGTTTAACAGCATCTGAAGGTTAAATACTGTGCAAAGCGAGAGAAGACAGTGACAGGAGAGCACTCAATCACCATATAGTTTCTCATCCCAATGAAAGCATCCTTTGAGAGTCTGCCTAGGTGTTGTCTAGCTTATATGATACAGTGCAGTGCCCATCAGCACTTCTGTTTGGAAGCTTGCTTCTTAGAAATCACCAGCAGGCTCATAACTCATAAATCAGAAGGCAGCTTTCAACCAGGCCTGGGAATCTGGAGACACTGCATGAAGAGGGAGATCTGTCTGCTCTGTGGGTTTCAGACTGAGGAGGGGGTTGGCTTGGCTTCCTATCCTTGTGCATTCAATCAAGTGAATTGCACAACCATGCTGCTTTGCTCTATTTAATGTAATGTTTCCTGAAATGTCATTCGTGAGTAGTACAAGTTATGGTTGCTGGGAGGGGAGAGGGGGTCCACAGTCTAATAATGTAAAGCAAGCTATCTGAGGGAGAAGGGAAGACAGGAAGGTGTTCTTTCCATCTAACACCTTGAAAAGTGCCTATGTATTCAAAATGTACTTTTTGTCCTTACAACACCAGGTGCGAGGTAGCTCCTTGCATCTGGATGGGTCCCCACTGATTTTAGGAGTCTATTCTATGTAAAATATCTTCTTGCTGCGGCCTGGTTTTACAAATCTTGACCTTAGAATTTGCAGCTGTTATTCTTAATTAATATTTAAATAAGTCTCACCTAAACTGAAACACACCCAAGATAAGAAAAATTGGCAAGAGAAGTCTTGTCCTCAGAGGCTCTGGAGATGCCTCATCTTGTCCCCTTTGGCAGGACACAGATTGAATGAAATAGACTGCTCGGGGTTCGTCTTTCAATACGACTTCCAAATCAGGAATTTCTGCAGATGGAGAAGACATCATTAGTAAATCTCCTCACAGGATCAGGACTTTAGACTCTAAAGTTGTCCTTCCAAAGAGGCAAACGTATATTGGTCCATTTTGGAAATGTTTGTGTAGAGACAAAAGATATAGTCTTGAAGTCAATCAGTCCCCAAGTCAATTTAATGTGTGGCCTCTGTATTTCAGCCATCCAAGAGGTTCCAAAAACCTGCTGAGGCCAATGGGAGTTTTCCAGTGACATCAGTGCACTTTAGAGCAGGGCATTCACCTAAGAACCCAAAGGTAAGAAGCTTTCTTGCCCTTCCATTACCTGCTGAGGAAGACAGGGTCAATTTTAGTGCTCGTATAAACAGAGATGTATGTAGCTGAGGAGCATCAGTAATTTAAAACATTATATAACTGACTCCTACCTGGGAGGATTATTATGTGAAATGCAGTAGTGATATCTCCAACCTCTCTTACTATGGAAGTGCTGAATAATCAAAAAATAATAAGTTGGGTAATAGCATATTCCAGAGGAAAAATAGCACTATTATTCATTCAAATCCATTAACTGTGTTAAGAAAGGAGAAGGTGATTCATTCCAACTCTTCTCTACTTCAGTACAAAGCAGCTGGTTTTTAATCATCAGGGATGGTTGTGTCATTGAAATAGAGACTGCTAGCTAGATTACCTTAAAAACCTGCCAATTAATTAACTGAGCTCCATATAGCCAAAAATAATAGTGCTTAAAAGCAGCTTTTCCTATCTCTGTTGAGAACGGACATCTGTCTGCTCTGGTAACTATGAAGAACTAGAACCTCAAGGACAAAGAATGTAATATATTGACTGATGTCCATGCATTTTAGAAGGTTCACTGGCTGTTCTTTATATTCTTCACATGTTGAGTTTCTCCGCCTTTCAGTCTGTACTTCTACAAGACTCTCACCCAGAGGGATCACAGATTTTGATTCAGTAAACTGCGTTATTAGGGCCACCTCACCTCCAGCTACAGTTACTGTCAGCAAATGGCATTTGAGGCAAACACATTTCTGCTTAAGAATAGTATAAAAAACACAATAGTAAAATCATGGCAATTACTACTAGTCAGTCAAAATGGAAAATAATTGGGTCCTACAATGTTTTTCTGGGTGTTCAAGTCATCTCCCAGAGATCCAAAATCCATTCTTCGCAAAGTGTGTATCAACAGTTTATTTCATGTCACCATCAAGTATAGAAGAGGTACTTTCTGGCCAGCTCAGCTTTTTCTAATTATCACCTAGCCATATAGTTGTACAGCAGATAGGGTGAACACACATACTTCTTCCTACCGCTTGCCATCATCATAGCATCACCACCATAGCTTACAAAACATGTAAGCATGAACAAGACAACTTGTGTATTGTACGCACTATTGGTATCACAAAGCAGTATTCTCAGAGGATGCAAAGGTGAAGCTGGGTATTTAAATGCTCAACAGCTGCACCTCTAGAGTCATTTTGAGCCTATGTGGCCAGTAATCTACCATGTTTCAAAGCCACCTACATGTTGTGCTAGGAAAGCAGGGGTATTCGTAATTATTTTTCTGCAAATTCTACAGTACTGGGACTACAACTTCCTTCATGTTTGTTTGTTTAAAACAAATTGTTTTTACTCTGACTCAGTTTCTGAGAATTAAATAATGACTCTACAGGCAAAAGTCAAACGTTATTTTAATTGACATTATTTCTAGAAGTCTAAAAAGAGGCAAAGATTTGTTTTCTTCCTTGGGCACTTTCTCTGTGTATCAATTTCCCTTTGTAGGTCTTTATTTACTATCTCATGTGAGATACTTCTTTGCTACTGAAATTTCCTCTGAATCCTTACCTGGGGGAGAAAAAAACATCACTCCCTACAGCAAATTTCATTCACGTGTACAAGAGATATTCAAACAGTGAACTCAAAGTTTTTTGCCTCTATTACTGTTGCTGAGAGTTCTAAGAGACATTACCTGGGTCAAAAAGAGGTCTGCAATGGATTTTTTTATTTGTAGTGGCAAAAGGTTAAAACAATTTGGATGCCAGATGAAGGGAATGATTATTGTCCTGTTTCGCTGGTTTGTCTGAACAAGAACTATCTTCAATGTGTTAATGAAACACCATGTCAGGGTAAGAGAGTAAATCTTGCTTAGTCAGTGCCTCCCTGACCAGATTATGTTTTATAGCAAAATAGAGTTTATGCTGCCTTCAGCTTGCTTTAAAAGCATAGTCCTGGTCAAGTCTGGGCTGGAGATTTCTTGAATCATAGTATATTGTTTGGAGCCAAGTGATGTTTTGCTTCAATTTTGGCCATTTGATTAATAGAGTGTGTTTATACCCCTTCCCTCTTGTTTGTTGGATGAAAACAGACCTGCTGAACAATATGGGAAAATGGTTTAATCAGGGACTGAGTAATACTATAGAAACTAAAATGTGTGTATGAGATAGAGAGAGTGTGAATGGAAAAAAAAGCTCTCTTCTAGTTCCTGTCGAGCTGATGGTGAGACTGGAGGAGACCCAGTTCCTCCAGGGAGTTGATTTAAACTGTGACACAAAAGTTATTCTGAAAAGATGGAGGGACCCTCTGACAGCACTCAGCTGCTTTATTGACTGCTGCTATGATTTGCTGATTCGAACCCCCAGACCAAAGGGTAGCTTGAATGAAGAAGCTGAGCTTTGGGTAATGCTAGAAATTGGGGAAGGATTTGGGGTGAAGGGAGCTGCAGCTGACATGAAGTGTGTCTTCTCCAGAAGGAATAAGCAGGTTACTATTATGTCGGTGCTGCCCCGTGGTTAAGCCTGTAGCATCAGAAAGCATTCTGCAGTATGGACACAGTGGAACTAAGTCTCAGTCTGGGGAGAGGTTTGCAGGTATGTCCTCCACATTACATTTTGCACAGATCTTGAGGAGGGGCAGAAATACAGTTTTACCCCTAGCAGGTGCAAGAGAAATGCAAAGCCAAAAGGCAGCTTAGCTGCGAGTTTGTGGATTGTCCTTCGACTGTAGGTGATGAGGGGGGGTTTATTGGATCTCCAGCACTGTGAGGACTTAAGGCTATGTCTTTATTAGTCTGTAAGGTAGGCCCACAGCTGTCATCTGGCTCAGGCTTTCCATCAAAGTGTCTTTGCTCCTCACACTCATACCCCATTTGAGGAAAATGTGCCCACACCACCTCTGATGGGAACAGTCTTGGCCCATGTCCCTGAATGAGGCCTGCATGTTGTCTGCACAACTGTCACGGCCAAAACTGCACAGGGACTATGGTACCAGCTGAACACTACAGGCAGGGATGTGCCAGTGCCACGCTTTTGCCTGGACTCTGTTCAGTTTACTAACATAGATGTAACCTAACAGATGCCACATAGGTTGACTGATGTACAAGATGTATGAGGAAAGTGGCCCAAAATAAACAGTTTAGCCTCATTTCCAAGAGAAGTTCACATGCTCTGTACATAGCCTGTGTCACTTCCACGTAAATCTTGACTCCGTTGACCAGCAATGTTAGAGATGACTAACACCTTCTTCCATTCCCAGAAGCTTCATGGCAAGGAGGGTCAATGCAAACAGCCAAATTAGGGGTCCCACTGAGATGAGACTGTGACCTCAGCCTTGTTAGAAGCCAGAGGGTCTGCCCAGCAAAAACATCTTACACCTCTCCTACTGTTTTAGCTCAAACCCAGGCCTTCAACCAACAAGTGCAATCATCCCAGGAAGAAACTGAGGAGAAACTATGCTTACTTAATCCAAGTTCTTGTGCAAATATGTATTTGTCTCTGATGTGTGCTTCCACTCAACCTTCAGTTTGCAGCAAGACAACACAAAACCTGTCTGCTGTTGTGGGAGTAGAGACCCCTGAGGTGGTGTGCATCCGAAGGACTGTGATATGGAATGGCTTGAGGTGCTTGTTTCCAGCTACAGGTTTCCCAATGAATTATCAAGGTAAAAAAATGCAGTACAGCCTCACAGATGGGCGGGATTAAGTTTACAGGCAGGGGACATGAAAAAGTGTCCCCAAATGGTATTTCCTGCTGAGGATCAATCTCTATTGTGAAACGGATTTTTTTCTAAAAACAGTTTGGGGTGAAGAAACCAACCACAGGAAGGACTATATTGTAGCCATTTCTTTCCTTGAGACTTTAGAAGCTTGTGACTCTGCATGAAAGGCAGGATGTTTCCTGCATTTGGTTTTAGATGGGGTTGTACTAGCTATTGCAGCTGGTTGTTAAAGTTTATGATAGTGCTACATTCGCAAGGTATTTAAAGTTACCATTAAAAACTTCCAGGTGCATGCTGCAACTTCTTTTCATGGTATTTAGGGTTGTTCTGTCCTCATAACCTGAGGACGCAGTTATTTTGCCCTTGGTCCTTCCAAGCACTTTGGAGTTAGCTGTGAGATGAGGAAAATCCATACAACAGGGATGCTGTAACGAATAACAGACAACTGCATTTTGTGTGACGTGGATGGGAGAGAGATCCTTTCTGAGTACAGTTACAAATGGTTTGGGAGAGAAAACCTTGAAGGTCATGATGCTGCGGTGTTATGTTTTGGGGGGATCAATTTAGGAAGTAGGAAATGACCAAAAGGAGAAGGATAATGGGCAAGTCCAGCAGGTTATGCAGGATCGTCTGACACAGGAGTACAGGCTGAGGATAAGGCAGACACCCCAGATGAAGAAAGGTTTTAACATGCCCAAATTCAGTGTTTTTTGAAAGCGCTGAGGGAAAGAAGGTTTCTAAGGAAAATACTTGAGCTGTCGTAACTGAGAGGGGTTTGTGTAAGTCTGTATAAGTTTGTGTAAAGCTGAATTACATTGTCTGCCCTGAGCAAATGCTGTCAGCGGGTAGAAAACTGCGCTAGTGAGGGCTAGCGGGAATCCAGGAAACAGCTCTGTGTCCTTGAGATGACACTTGGGGATCTCAGAGCAATAGAAAGTTTATTTTTGTTCACCAGGCTGGACTATTTTCAGGCAGTGAGGTTTGTATGCTTTACACATCTGTTATTGGTGTGCAAGGCAGTACAACCTGTACTGCTAGCAGATTTCTGTTCTTCTAGTGGGATGGACAAAGAGCTGAGGAAAGAGGTTTTTATAGGTACAGGGTATTTATTAGCACTTTGACAACTATTTCATAGAGTTGCAGCAAGACCAGCAAAATCAGCTGATGAAGCACTAATGAAAACAGATTGAATAATTTGAAGCTATTTCTTCCAGTGGGATGCCAGGGGGATTGTGAGATGTTTTGTGGCATTGTTTTTGAAAGAAAGCCACAGAATTAATTATCTAGAAGAATATTGGGCATCTGCTCAGCAAGGACATATGGGAAACTCAATATAATAAGATGAGAGTGGGTAACCTAGTCTCCCTGGTCCAGGCATTGTTTAAGTCCCATAAATAAAGGAGAGCAACTTGTGTTTAGGACTACTGGAAATCGAGGTTATTCCTTGATGAGTAGTACAGTGCCATTTCTGGATTTACCCAGGGTGACAAAGCCTTCACTAATACCTCTCCTGTTCTCTCCATCCTCTCTATGGCATTTTTATAATCTTTCAGTGATCCCCTACATTGAGGCTCATTTGGACCATTATTTCGCCAAGTCTTTTTAATCGGGGAGTGAGAAGGATGGGCTAAGAAGAACTAGAAGCAAGTTGTCCTTCTGAAGATAGACTGCAAAACATTAGCCTCCATTTTCATCAAGAGACAGAGGAAATACCAGGGAAAAGCAGCTAAATGTCACAGAATGGCACATTTTTCGTATAGTTTACCAGAACTATCTGACAACAGCTGTAGAAAGAACGGATAAATTATGTTTTAACTTTGGATTGAGCTCAGAATTTTGAACCAAAAAAATCTACCTACCCTATTTATAGCTAGTTTTGTCACAATATGTATGTTATTGCAAATTTATTAGCTGGCAAAGGTTTTTAAGAAATCAGTGTGCAAGGCATCCATGTAATAAAGAAGTTATAATGAGATACAAAGCAAGATTTTCCCTTGAGTTCCTTGTCCTTTTTTCCTTGGGACTCTTCACCTCCTGTCCTATTAGGAAATGTCTGAGTTTATATGCCCATATGCTGAGAGAATGAAATACCAGTGTGCCAATGGAAAGTTTTTGTTCATGTGGACAATGTTACAGTGCCGGTGACCTCTACAGAAGACAGGGCCATATTTTTTGACATACAATTACTCAGCCGCCACCAGAGCATGAAACAATAAGGAGTTATCGTATATTATGTATGGCAAAGCAGCTTTTAGCCAGACATGGACTTAAGCACATGACAATTTAGCTTAGAAGCAGTTCTGCATTCATTCACACGCCAGTAATATTTGTGAGAAAATAAAATGTTACTAAAAAGCATTTTAATTGTAAAAGCAATGCATTTGGAATAAAAAGGACTTGCAAATTTAAACATATGCAAATCTGGGTAGTCTCCTTTGTGACTATGAATTTCCATTAATATTAAAAGATTTAATAAACATAATCATATGCAGAAAAAAATCACCTTGCCCTTCAATGCAAATATTTAAAGAGTGTAAGGCGGTGAACAGGCTCATCAGTGAGTTTAACTCCCTTAATTCGAACTATTTTGTGAGGTCTTAGAAATCCTATTGCAACAATGGGCTCAGAAAAGTGCTCATATTTGAATCCAAAGTCAAATTTCATTTCAAATATTTTCATAGCTATGTGTTGCATTTAATTTCTAATAATACTATCTTCTTTTTTCTCCTTTTCTGAATACTGTGAAGAACAAATATTAAATTTGAACATGCTGCTGGCAAATAAGAGGCATGGACTGCTAGCTAAAATTCACAGTTCAAAAGTCAAGCTTTCTTCTGTGGTTTTTGTATCCCTCCTACCAACCTAACTTACATAATTAACTGACGTTGATTGCATGCAGAGTTTCACTCTCAAATATGGACCGTTCATTGTCTGCAAACTACCTATTAAGCAGGCGGTTTCATGAAGAGGTTCAACAAATAACTTTAAATGATTGAAAAAAATTACTCTACCTTTTCACAAATATTTCCTAGTAGGGAGATGTCAGTCTTAACAAATGCATTTTCTCAGATGATTTGCTCAGATACATAGGTGCGATTTCAGATTATTAAAACTGAGTACTATGCTCCCCATACCAGGTTTCTTATTGCCTTTTTCTGTTTTGATTATCAAGCTGACAGATCTCTCGGCTGCAGAAGATATAGTGGCTGATGGTGCCCAGGAGGACACAGTCTTGTTGTACAAGATGTAAAAGGCACCAAGCTTCTCACAACAGGATCTTGACTTCGGTTCCCAGTCACTTCAGGAAAAAGGAACTGACTCCACTTCATCATAGAAATATCTGTATGTTTATTTTATTTCATTTCTTACTGACTGGCAATTCAACAAAATTCTGTCTGTATAAAGAATTGGATCCATTTAACTAGAAATTTATTGCATGCATCAAAGAAAGACAAGTAACTGTAAAGTGCATTAAATTTCAAAGTAATGTTTACATGCACTAAACCCAAATCTTCATTAGCGCTGCTCCACTGATGACAATAGTTGCTTCAGTTTTACAGCTGTGCGGGATCAGAACCAGACCTGGGCTGGTTTAATTCTGCAGTGTCATACAGTCCTTTAGAGGGTAACCGTGAGCAAGAGGTGAGTTACAAAGCTAAGGGGGCCAGGTCAACTCCTTAGAAAGGTGGGGACAATGAATGTTTTCAACTGCAGTGGTGAAAGGGTTAATGTTTTCCTGCCCATGTACTATCAACAATTTTATTAGCTTGTTTTCATTCCTTTTTTTTTGTTTTCATTCCCTTCTAATGCTGTTGTTCATTTTCAGATTCCATTTTTAATATTTTTAATTCAGTTTTAATATCCTCCACAGGAATTTAAAAACAATCTACTCTTTAAAACTTAATTGTAGCATTTGTTATTCCATAAAAATACATTTTACATTTTCAGATCCAATTTTGTGAAGTAATTGGATAATAAATGAATAATGAGAACAACAAGACCCTTATTAACTTTTTAGTCATTAAACTGACTTAACATTTTAGAAAGAACAATAACTTTTCCAATAACATTCCAGAATAGTGATTATAATTATAATGCCCCAAAACAAATGTATAAAATTATGCTGTCTTTCTTGGACGGTAGGATGGAAATTTGTAATTATTTACATTTTCCCCGACCAGCATAAATTGCCAGCATTTCTCTCCAAGAAGGAACTGTGCCCCCTCCCACTGTAAGGAACACAAACAATCATGTAAGCATTAGTAAGGATGATCACTCAACAGCGCTGCCAGTCAGTCCCCCTGCAATGACCCTCCTTCTCCTGAGCAAGCGTATGAGGCATCAGCCAGTACTCTGGGTGCCTACTCTGGGTTCAGCCCTGGACACAGCTGCTAAATCCAAATCCCCCACCCACCCATTCCCGCACCTGGAAGAAGGCCCCATAAAAGCTCAGGAGATGTCACCAGCTCAGCTGTCAGCAGTGCTTTAGCAGCATCCCTGTACCAAGCACAAAGGGCAGCATTTCCCCAGTTTCCCTGGTGCCAGCCCAGGTCAAGAGGAGATGCTGGAAGTGCTGTAGGGAACCTGCGTCTTCTACCACTCTCCTTCTAACGCAGATCCCCCACGTAGGCGCTGGGCCTGAGCTGGGGTGAGAGCTGTGGCGTGGTGGGGCTCTCGGTGCCCAGGGAAGCCTGGCCAGCCAATACTGCAGGACACCTGTGCTCCTTCCCAAGCACAGATGATAGCAGAGCGATCCCACACCCTTGTGACCTCCCACACCAATTAATACAGCTTATCATGATGGGTCTGGTTAGGGCTGGGACCGGGAGAGTCTCATCTGGTGCAGAACAGAGCAGCCCTGCCTTGGAGTGGCTGACACCACCTCATGTAGTTGCAGAATTGTCCACAGGTGGGACCGGGGAACGTACTGCTGTGTGATTAATTCCAGCCCTCGATATTGTCCAAAGCACAGCTTTGGCACCTCACGGCGCTTTACAACTTATTCGGGCCTGACAATCCACCATCCCGATCACCTAATGCTCTCTCCTTACGTTCAAAAAATCCAGGTGAATTCTGGACGACAAGAGACTTGAGCAGTGCTGTGGAGCCCCCGAATTATTCGTAATGCCTTACAACAAAACATAAGTGTGTGCTCTGACGAAGTGTTGACTAAATTTTTCCTGCTGCCTAATCAGCTGGAAATCTATCAGTGCAAAATATCTCCTGGCTGAGCAAGAGCTATTTTTCAGCCCCCTCAAGCAGCCCAAGAGGACTGGGCTTCAGCCCGGTTTCTCATCCCAGTTCTCATCCCTCACACTGCCAATGCAGTTCAAGGAGGAGGCTTTAAATGTGTGCTAACTCTTAATCACGCCGGCAGTGCCTTTGAAGTCACGGAGGACTTCATTTTAAACACTTCTCTCCCACAGTTCTAAAATAGCCACTGATACAATAAGCAACAAATGACCACAGGGTTTCTCAAGCAGCATAGCGTATGCTTGGTCATGTCTCAGGCAACACAAACTTCAGAGGAGAAGTTTGTTTTCAATGGGAGAAAGAGCACAGGACTGGCTGCACAGAGCAGGGCTTTGGTTTTTAACATCAAGTAAATGCAATTTATCTTTTTTTTTTTTTTTAAAGGAGCAGTTGCCCACGGGCTTTCCTATTCAAGCTTAGGTGTAGTAGGTCGAAAACCAAGAGACAAAAAAAGGACAGGTGACAACAATCTCGGCCCAGGACTATTGTGTTCGGCCCAGCTCTGCTGCCCCAGCCACAACACTTGGAGGAAGTGCCACACAAACAGAGGAAGCAGGATTCGGGCTGAGAAGGATTTAGTAACTGCATTACTACGCTCTCAGCACTGATGCCTGCAAAAGATAAAACCTGGGAAAAGACCTCGGGTTCCTACTCTTTATTGTTGCTGCCTGGGATTTAACTTGTATGTCTGAACTATGTACATATTTCACTGATTTAGGTGGGGCGCCATGAACGTATTTATACGGGCCGAGACAGTGACAGGACTGCTGATGTTTACAGTAACAGGTTAGAGGGACTTTGCCAAAGCATTCTTAGTTTTTAAAATGATCGGTCCAACCCAGCCCCCTTCCCCCTCTCCATTGTTATTTTGTCTGCTGGATTTACGGAAGAAGGAAATGGTAAATTACAACAAAAAAATAGCATTTATCTTGCCAGGACGTGTTGCTTTGAACTTGGATGATATTAACATATCAATCAGATTCAGTGATATGTTAAACAAGGTTGTCCCTGGTTTATGGTTCACCAAAGCTGGGAGGTGAACTGTGGCTTTGCCTGCATGGTGGGCAGGGAGCTTAACTCCACCAGTCTAAATCCTTCACATGGACACGTCACACTGACACTGAGCACAGGGCACCATTTATTTTATCTGAGTTAGGCTGACACAAAATAAAGTCCAGTTTACAATTTAGTTTGGACTGAAAATTTCCCCTGATGAAGCTATTTCAATACAGTGATGATGGCTGAAAATCCTTGAAGGAGGAAAGCACAGAACAGGCAATACAATGACAGACTACAAAAACTGTGTTTAGAGTAGTCTTGTAAGAGGAAATATTTTTGGATGACATTTCCAGTTCCCAATCAAAGCTTGGCCAATTAGATGGAAAATAAATTTAGAAAGGAAACATTAATTAGATTTTGATACAGATGCTAATTCCAAAACTTCATGAAGCTTCGAAGATTTGCCTGCTTCACTCCGCTGTTTCCTGATTATGGAATATTCATTATTTCACAATAAGTCTTCAGGCTGGGGACAGCTTAATTTAACTACATTTCTTCCTTTGGGGACGACTAGGAAATTGTTATTTAAGTGTTAAATGGCAGTACTGAACTGGATAGTGATTTGAACTGGACCGAACTGGATTTACAATACAAAGAAGCATGGCAAGCACCAACTTACTAGCTACAAGGGATTGAAAAAAAGAGAGAAAGAGAGTAAATCAAGTAATTCCCACAGGTAGCAGCTTGGAAAGAAGTCTTACCCTTTTCCTTCTTGCCTCTTTTAGGAAATAACACAGACACCAAAATGAAGAAATATATACAAATAATATTTAATCTCACTTGTTTCTGCTTTCAAAATGACACTTTTCCTTCCATGTGTAAGCCAACAGTGAAAATGGCTCTTGCTAAATAAATAATATAATAACCAAATAAATAATTTAATAAACAATAACAATGCCCCAAAAGTAAATTAATCCTCGGGGCTTGAAACAAATATAGACATTTTAACTCAAAACTGTACTTTTTTTCTCAAGGAATTGTAAGATGAGAGCTATAGTGAAATCTTGATGTAACCATAACCATAGCATCTACTATGAATAAGTTGCACACAGATTATTGTTTGGAAAATTAAATCAGTCCTTGGAAAAGTACTTTTCTTACTATTTTTAAACACAGTTAAACACTACAGTTAATCAGCAGACTCCACAAATAAATTTTTAATACTCAGATTACTATCCACATTTTGTGCAATTAACTTTTACATTGACAGGGTATTACAAACTAATAGAAAGGGAGCTACAGTTAAAAAATAAAGATGCTGTAAGTTCAAAGCCCAGGATCACAGTGCAGTAATAATTCTCTGCAAGTGAAAAGAGAGGAAAACCCCAAACATTCTGATTTAAGAAAATAAGTAGCTACCAAAAACGAAGTCCAGTTTCCTGTGGCTTTGTGTCTTGTGGTTGAATTATCCTGTGTCTAATAAGATGCAAACTCTGATTGAAACTTTTCCTGTGGTTGAGGCATCTATCAGCTCCTTTTCTCTCCCATGAGGATTTTCTGATGTCCAGTAATAATGTTTTGCTCATAATGAAGTCTTTCCCTCAGCAGAAAAGTATGTCAGGCCCCTCAACTCTGCTCAGTTACTAATTTTCACTACACACAGCAGAAATTAATGTTAAATTTCCTTCATCAAATAGACTGAAATTAGTCAGCAAATTCAAAAGTTATAGAGAACTGAATGATAGGCACACAGACAGCATGATGATAATATGCATTTCTGTATGAAAGCAGGTTAAAAGTGCAAGTATCTTGGGTCACTTGCTTTTGTCTCTGACCAAGTTTTCATTCTCTAAAGACCAAGTTTTCCCTCATATGCTGATTTGCATACAAGATGTGTATAGACAAGGTGTGTGTTCTTTTTATAAGAGAAACTGTAGTAATAGTGGGGGAAAGGAATCCAGCACAGGCAAGCCGAGAGAGGAGAGTAAAAGATCTGTGAAACTGCTACTCAGTGCACATAACTCTGGTAACAAGGTTAAGCAGACATTTTTCATGAGATATGTTGATGTGCTTTACTGGCAGCAGGAAAGCAATGCTCTGAGAGGAGTAGTGAGTTGATGGTTTATGCACAATAAGAAAATCTTTTGTTTTCCCTATATGAACACGGAGGCCTATCTCAGAGCCAACCATCATTGTACCAAGTTTCTAGCCTCCTGTCCACTGAACATCCTGGGATAACCTACATCAGCAAAAATAAGAGCTCAAATAAATAAATCTTAATTCCACACTCTTCATGGGCTCTCTTGTGAACTCTCTTTAAGTGGAGAACAAGGTTTCTAGGGCAATGCCAAAAAGGATAAAGGAGGACAGATCTGCTCCGGCATTTCCTTATGTCTATATTCTAGCAGACAGTCATCACTGCAGCATTTTTTGTCTTGGAAAAAAATCTCTCCTTGCTCAGCTTTTGCCTGAAATGCAGTTATATCCACTATTGAGAAGAGCATGCAAAAAGACAAACGACTATGTTTGCTTCTAGAAGTGCTTTAATAAAACAGCTCTACAGCAGGGGTAAAGGCTGTACAGCCAAACCTTGCCAGCAGTGACTTTACTATTGCAGGGCAGCAATGGCACTGCCACTCCTGCTCTCCTTCTCTGCCAAATCACCCCGAGGGTGAATATGAATTTACTGTTGAGTGTGGATGAGGCCTCAAAGACCTTCTTTGACAAGACAAGGCAACATCAGGGTCTTATTTTCCTACTCAAACAATAATTTAGTGTATGCTTTAAAAATTAAAGTCATCTGATGAATTTAAAGATGTATTTCATCCGATGAGACAAACTTTTACAATGGGGAAGGATTAGCAAACCTGTAAGAATACCTCTTTGCCACAAGAGTTTCCACAATTAACTGAGTCTAAAAGATTTTGGCTATGTTCCCCAGAAAAAAACACTAGAGGTCATGCATATTGCAACCATGGTTACCTCAGCCAGCAAAACCAATTATCCTTCACATCCCTCTCCATTTTTTCCTAGGGAGGCCATTTCTTCTTGGACTGTTGGCTCATGGCATCTGTCTGGGAGCTAGGGATATATTTGAAAGTCCTTAAGATGAATCCTTAAGTCAGAATGAGCTTACACTGGGATGCAGAAGTAGCCCAGCAGAAACAAAAAGCTTCAGTCATCAGTTCAACTCTGTTGACAACATTTTTCTGTCCAGCTTTCTTTGAGAAGGAATCAAATGAGTTAAGGAAAGTCTGCCACGACAAGTTTGAAACCCAGGGTCCCAAAGCTGAACTCTCTTCCCGAGTATGAGAAGCATTTGCATTTAGGCATGCAAATCCTCTCTCCAAGGAATCTCAGGTGGCACTTGGGTCTCCATTCAGGAACCTCTAAAGAACGTCTGTTATGGCATTTGATCCTTTCTGAGATAACCACATCTTCTGGTATCTTCAACAGGGAAGACCAAATGGGATATTTTAAATATCACCTACTTAAGCCTACTTGGCCCCACTGGCCCAGAAAGGTCATGAAAAAAAAAATTAAACCTTTCACATAGTTCCCACTGAGGTTTTGAAACCAGTTGTTGGAAATGAGCATCTAAAGGGCTCTGCTTTTCATGTGCTGTCTGCAAAGAAGCGGCAAGTACCGGTGCCAACCTCCATAGGCTTTGATGGCTCTCGTCTGACTGGAAGCCCCTACCTCTTTCCCCCTGCTTGATCCACCTGGAATACCCAAGCCATAAGAGGAACCAGTCAGCACAAATTTTCCATGTAATTTACCCGAGATTTAATTACCAGCAGAGGGTTCAGGCAACACACAATCTACTTAGGAATTCACCACCTGCCTTGCTCAAAAAGCTAAGCGAAACCACATTGTTTTATACGTTTCAAAAAGAGAAGGAAGATAAAGAACAGTAAGCATGTGATTGCTTTTCCTTCTAGCATATATTAATTTCTCTTGTGCCTGGATTTTAACAGAACTACTACAGCAAACTGCAACTTCTCAGTGGCTCAGATTGTCCATCCTCTTCATTCTCCCAGAGATGAGACTGACAGAAACTTGATTTGTTCTCAGAATACAGCCCATCCTATACAGTTAAGCACCCTGTGGGAAAAAATCATGTAAATGTCACGGACACAGAAAGAAGAAACAAAGTAATGTAATGCAGACAACTTATTTCTGATATTTTTTTACTTTGTAGTGCTTGACTAGCAAGCTAAATAATGTAGTTTTTACAGGCAATTCCATTTAAAAAAAAAAAAAAAAAGAGGCAGGGAGTACTGGAAAACTTCATGAGTAGTCATCAGGTCCCAAAAACTTAGATCCACAGCACAGCCTATGACTGTCCTAATCTGCTTGAGCATTTGGTGACACAGTAGAAGACTATTGTCTATGCCCAGCCATGGGAGGGAGATGAGACAGATCTTTACGGAGTACATTTCAAAGCTATTTGTTAGACAGCAAATGAAAGATGAAAGTTGGGAAAGCACAGTTCAATCACAGAAGAAAAATGTATTTTCTTTTTGGAAAACTCTGCTGTTCTTGTTCTCCCTGGCTTCTCTCTCCAACGCCACATCTGTTCCCACTTACTCTGCCCCCATTTCTCACTGGGAAGCATCAGGCAATCTTTACTGCAGGCACAAGTATCCGTTCCAAGTGTCTTCGAGGGAATACATTCTTAGTCATGCTTGTACTCTACTGGGTGTCCTTGCCTTACATGCAAGTCCGGGTCCACATGTGTCCCAGACCTCAACTCAGCAAAATACTTAAGTGAAGACCTCACTGTATAGAAGTGCTTAAACCCCCAAATCTCTTGCATGCATTCAATTTTGAGAACTCATTCCACTGAGCCTAGCAGAAGTGCAGTCTTTGTCACTGTCTTCTAAACTGGGGCCTGAGACCTACATATGGCACTTACTTTTGACACTGATAGCCAAAAAATGCATATTAATTATATAGCAAGTAGAACATTTTTCTTTAAAAAAAAAAAATGGTAGCAAGAAAGACTGTTATTTTCCCCACGCTTTTTCAAGGTGAGCTAATTAGGAATTTTCTTCCTCATTTTGTTATGCACTTCAAACTCAGAGCAAGACATTACTCAAGCTGGCTCCTGAGATTCCTGCAGGGTTTCTGTGTGTCCCTTGAACCAGGGATAACCAGTGAGCCCCTGGGGCACGTATGTTGGACAGAAAAACCTCTTTCTCACTCCTTCACTGACCTTCCCCCAGGGAAGGCTCCTTACCCTCAGCCCTCTAGATGGCTCAGGTGTCCTTTACAGACAAAGCACACCACAACCACTCTGATGGAGGGGAAAAAAACGCCCAAAAACACAACAACGCCTGTATTTGCCTATTGCTTGTGGGTAAATGATTGTGATCCATGGGAGGAAGAGAGAACTGGCATGGATGGGGGAACAACATCATAAGACCAACAGGTTGCTATGCAAAATAATTACTTAATAGGCAATGCCTGTAAGCATTTGTTGTATTAATTAATTGCAATTAATCTGTTTCAACTACTAGGAAGATTTTCATTCTGTTAGAAATGGCAAGTGTGCAGCATGCAGTGAAGCAGCTAAATGTAGAAAATAATTGCTCAGAAAATCATAGCTCTGCAAGAGAAGAACATTGATGTTAGTTCTTCTTTTTCAGGAGAAAAGGAGCTGACATAACAGGACAGGACATTTCCCACTCAGAAAGCATGCATGCTCAGGCAAGCTGGAGGACTGTGTAAAGCAGGCAGCTGTGGAGAGATGAGTAAGTCCCATCCATTCAGAGATAAAACAACTTCTATTTTTTTTACATAGGATAGTCTAATGTGGAAACTGCCAGTCCTTCCCCTCTCGCTACTTCTTTGATGTTCATTTGCTTTAAAATTTTTCTCCTGTGATGAACAACAGAGATTGCCAGTAAGTATTTGCAAGCTCAGCAGCAAAGCAGAAGGAACTGAGGATTTGTTGCTCAAAATGAATCCTTGAAAATTACTGTCTACAGTCATTCCCTTCTCTTTGCTTCACTGTTATGGGATAAAGGGAAGCAAGCAAAGTATGATGGCAATAGCTATAATAATAACAACTCATTAATGTTTGCAAAACTTCTACTGGAGGCTTGTAAGTGTGCAAAGCATCACTCTGAAAGGGATACTGAAGAAGACATTTATTTGCTCACAGCCCTCCTCTTTTTACTTACATGCTTTACTTGCAACAGGTGATTTTTGATAGTAATTTTCAACACTGTCAAAATTACCGTGAGAACAGCCACAAGTGCACCTAAACCAGTACCCTGCCCATTGCGGGTGGGATGCTTTGGGAGGAGTGCAAGAACAGAGTCAGAACATTACAAGACGATAGTATTTCCTCCAGACACTCCCCATCTCAAACCATTGCATATGTTGCACATGATGAACATAGGCAGCGTAACCTGCTCCTTCAGAAGTCAACCATCCTGGGGGCCCTCTTTGAATGAGATGTTACTTGCCCAAAGTCAGAAGGCGGGTGGCGGCACTAGATGGCACTGGAAGCCCTGCGGGTCAGGCATTTTGACGATTATTTTGTGCTTTAAGCGCCATCTGGTGGTGTTATCGACTTTCCCTTGAAAAGTCTGGTTATGTTACCCTCTCACTAGCAATCACTACTTTTCACGTTTTTCAATAAGTATACATACCTAGATATCACAATACAACGCCATCGAGTTTTTCTAAACTGAATAGTATTTCCCCTCCTTTCTCATTATACTTTTGGAAAGGAGTTCAATATGCAATGTATTTACCAATTCTGATTTTGGGCCAAAAACTTCTAATGGGAGAAAGCTTGGCCTAAAGGCATGCACGTGCTGCCAAATGCAATCCTGCTGCTGGATGTAAGAGTATTTCAATGTCCTTTCCCCCATAGCTCTTTGGCTTTGCCTCCTTTATGCTGCCTCCTGAAAACTCAATCAAATAGGTCAGACAAACCAGAGAGATTGCCATGGGACACAAGAGCACAAAGAAGATCAAATGAACAAAATCACACGTCCATATAGTCTTCCAACTCTCCCTGCCACCCCCCAAAACAAAGAAGAAATAGCAAAGGACTGGTCCTTTGCAATATTCCCCAAACTCAGGAAAGTATCTAATCTTCCTTCAAGATGCTGACCACCCAGCCAGGATTTTCTTCCATGCAAATTTGTTGCAAACCTGCTCATTTCTGATTCCCTCCATTCTTAGCTTGTTTGGCCTGAAATGTTTTAGTAACAAATAAAATTTTATTTTATATCCATAGAATATTCCTCCTAGACAGAAGAATGTATTACTTCTGTATGTAAAACTCTAGATTCTGCTTTTACCATTTCCTGCACAGCATCCATTGCTCGGTTGAAGGCAGTGTGTAACAGGTATACGTTAAGCTTCCCAAAAAGCAATCTGTTTCACCTTTTGAAAGACACTTGCATTACTGTAAAGGCTGGGG
>VYZV01012702.1:10607-36331 GCA_013401275.1 Pandion haliaetus | reverse complement strand
GGGGGGGCTGGCTTCATTTCAATCTTGCTCATGTTGAAGCTGACAGAGAAAGTTCCCTTTCACTTCTTCAGGAGCATACAGTAGATTTTGTCTTGTGCTTCTACCTTGTAAATTGATGCTGAAATAAGAAATTGCCAAAGCAATGTGACAAGGAGGAGCAGCTCTGGCCCTGGGAGCTGGTGGGTGACTGGTGCTGGGGTAGCAGCTGCCTAAACCACTCCAGAGCCTGGCTACCGACAGGGCAGGGGACTCCACTGGTCCACCTTGAAAGGCAAACTTGTTCTTCCTGGGATTACCGACAGTGGCACATCAAAGCCAAAACTCAGACTACCCTTGTATAACTTGCCAACAATTCATTTATGCTGTTATCATCCTACACCCCGTCGCCTGGGGGCAAGGATGGAGGCGGGGTGACAGGTATAGAACAGGACATAGGGTGGGCAGTTCTGCAAACTGCCAGACCAAGTAGGCTAGCCAGGGGAATTCAGAAAGGAGTGCAAAACAGTTGACCTACCTAAAAATGAATCCTCTCACACACATAATGAAGACAGAATTTGCATTAGAAATCCATACAGCTGTTTGGAAAGGGGAACGTTGCCCTCAGGGACAAATCCACTCCCTAACACCCAGCCTCAGCGTCTCCCTCATGCCTGGCCAAGATCCTCCCCCTCATGAGGAAGAATCCTCCCCCCGAGGCGCCTAAGCAACAGTGGAGCAATCCTGAGGAGGCTGCTTTATTAAATTAAATGTCCTCGTGGGAGGATGCAATTCAGGGGTTTTTTTTCCTTTTTTTTTCTCCTTTTTTTTCTTTTTTTTTTTTTTTCCCAGATGAAGCTCCCTTCTCAGAGAATCTGAAGGACTGCTGCTTTTGTGTGACAGAATTCAAACTCAACTTTGTCTCTTTGTTGTTTTTTTAAACTCAAACATGCACAAAAAGTAACAGATTTCCAAAATCAGGTTGTCTCTTCCTTCAGATCTGATTACTCACTCCAAATTCATCATTAGGATGGTGTAATGTGGATCCATGTTTTAAGCAGGACTCCTCAGTGAAAACAATGAAGAGTGTCCTGCCTAAATTAATACCACAACATGTCCCATAGAAAATAAATAAAAGATAAATCAAACCAAGTCAGTTTCATTTAGGCTAAATGTAAGAGTTTTGCCTTGAAGTAAAAACATAGGAATTTGGTCTTGTTCTGTTCTAAAAGAAATATATTTAAGAAATACATCCTAAATAATCAAGACATGCAAATGTCTTGTGTATAAATAACCAGGACTACGTCCCTGAAATACAGATGAGGATTCTTCACAGCTTTAATATCAGGTTTTCTATACAAAATACTCCACAGAAATTCTCAAATCCAATATTCTTCTTTATTTTTTATAGTCAGCATTTTTTTACTTTAGTCAGTATAAGCCCCTTAACAACACACTCCTTTTGCCTGTACTATTCTTTGTATGCTGACGATAGGACCACAAATATAAAACGTCTTTGTAGAAGACCCTTAGAAGAGCTGTATTTTTGCAGGATAAGTGCATGCTTTACTTGGTGGATCTGCCAATTACTTAAATATTGTTCTGTTTACTGGCCGGCTGCAAATGGTATAGTACATTTACGGTCTGAAAAATTACTCTAAAAATAGTAACATGGGGCTTGTGACTTAGTAACAAATATTCTTGGTTTAAGTTTTCTTAAAAAGTTGTTTTTCTAACCTCATGTAGTAAAAATTCAATATAGGATATGAAGGCCAAGCTATATTATGCCAATATTTTACTGGCGACACCATAGGAAAACAAAAGCAGAAGGTCACATCATGATGCCCTGTGCGGCTTCAGTAATGGGACTTTGCACTATAGCCTGCATGGGTATGGACACCATCATGCTTACTTCTCGACTGCATTTCAAGCTTGGGACCCAGCATGTGCTTAAGCTCAAATTCGCTTCACATCCAAATAATTTGAATACTAACACCCAAAATGCAGGCACTTCAAACAAGTAGAGATTTGGAGCCACACTATTCCTTAGCCCAGATTCGAGCATGTGCCAACCCATAGACTACGTTAACTGATGTCAAATTATCTGCTTTTATCACCATGCAGCAAAATTACATGGTCAATACAATGCAGAAAGGTCAGCCTAGGAGCCTTCTAAAAAGGCTGGTGTCTGCAGCAAGACACTGAAGAATATGTAGGCTGCTGAATGGTACTTCAGGGCCACAAATGCAGACACAGACACACAGGTGAGAAATCACATTTAGTTTCAGGCAGCTTTCTGGCTTGTGCTCCACAAAGTAAGGGAGATGCAGCCTGTCTGGCCCAGAATTTCCTGATTCTTCTTAGAGCAAATGCAATCCCTGTCTCTTTCTTAGGTTTCACATAGCAAAACTGTACTTCAGTAGGAAAACTGACATGTAAATGTTCCTGATTGTGGCATAGGGAGCAGATTTGTTAGTAAGTTCCATTTTCACCCAATGGCTAATTCCACCTCTGCAAGACAGTCCCCATTCTAAGATCATACTTTTCATAAGACAGAAAAGATAGTCAGGATGTTAGAAGGGCTTTCCAGCCTGCTTTTGCTCATTATTTCTTTGCAGCTCTTGAAGATGCTGAGCAAAATGGCAACACTCATTCTGAGAAGGGAGAGTGCATCAACAACAGACAGTGTGAATTCTTCCTACCAATCAATATTCACTATCTGTGTTGTACCATCTTGCAGTTATATTGTTCAGATATTTTAGAGCTGCCAGGGGTTTGGGGTTGTTTTCATCTAATTATCTTCAAGGCTTTCTGTATCGAGCAGCTTTATGTAGAGCAACTTCATGATCCACCCAGCTGGGAGAGGTGTACAAGTAAAATTGGCACTGCACTATAGATTGGAAAAATGAAGGGAAAGATTAGAGGTCAGACCTCACCTACTCATACTGTACAGAGCTCTTACTCATGTAGGCAAGGTGACTTAATTAGTCTGGGCTTTAAGTGACTTGCTAAGAAGAAAATTAGTATCAGAAAAGTATTATTATCAGAAAAAGAATTATAAAGTTCTTGACTCCCCAGCTTTGCTGAGACCCACAACCTCTTTCTCATGCCCTCCTCTAAACATAAAAGGCACCTTAACTTTCTTTGGCATGCAGAAATTCTCATCTGTATGAGACTCCAGTGACTTGCCTCATTGGCCTTTTAGGGCGTAAATACCTCTTCTTAAAAGAAGAAAAAGGTCAGATTCGTTAAAGACTTCACAACTCTACTCATGACTACCAGGCTGTTGCAATGTAATGACTCCAGGAGATAGGTCTACAGTCCTAGTGTTAAGGAATGCAATTTGAGCCTTTGCCGGCACAGACATGTCACTGATGCTACTAAAACAAAACTTGAGCTAAAATTTGTTTCAAGTCTTTACTTGCTTGCAATGGAAAGTTTGCTGGCAGCTGTTGTCATCATTAGCCTTGTGGCGATGTTTTTTTCTGAAGTGTCTTGTGTCTTATTGAAGCTTAACGCTTGTTAAGTTGGGAGGGGACTTTGGGTGATCTGCCAACAGCAGACAATAAAGTGTTCTTTTCTCCTGTTGTAACAGAGTCGTAAGTTTTGGTTTATGGATAATGGCAGCTACACACAGTAAATTAAAACACACACAAAAAAAGAGGGAAACATGAGGGTTTTTCTCTAAGTAGTCCATTTAGCCCATTACGGGCTCCCCTAGGGTTTTAAATGCAATTGTAAAAACACCCTAATTTTTCACCATTAACTATTTTATTTTCCTAGTAGGCTAAAAGTGGGCATTTTTATAGCAACAACCCCCTCCAGGGACCCCAGCTTTATAAGCTTTGAGCTGGATTCCTATCACCACACTTTGCCATGGCTCCCCAGACCGGTAGGGAAAGCTGTGATCTGGAGAACACCCCATCCTCCCTGCCCGGCTCTCTGGGAAGGAGCTGAAATTCATCACCTGCTTGTACATTGTCCTCTGGTTTTGCCTACTCACTATGGATTGCTGGCTTGGATGGTGGTCTAGCTATTAAATATTATCCTGTAAACTGACAGAGAGCTTTATCTCAAAGCATGCCAGGAAGCCCAGGAAAGAACCACTGAAGCAAACTGTGCAGCCCAAAGCAGACTCAAGTACATTGGTCTCATGCAGTGAAGCTTGCACACATGGCTTAGGGAGCTCTGTCAGGGCCATGGGACGCACTGCAGGACATGTGGTAATTTGTTGACATAAAACACCAGAACCACTTAAGTCCACCAGCTTTGTTACAGAGGCCTTCTAATGTGTCCTGCAAGCAGACTGGGAGGTACTATATCATCCTACAGAGTCACACAGCAGCCTCAGACTGTTAGGTTTAAGTTTGGGTTCATTATCATACAACAGGTCCAGTGAAGCCTAATCAGATTAAGATAATTAAAAAGCAACCATGCACCTTCAGCAGAAAGAAGAAGACTAGAAGTCCGAGCAAGGAGTAGCATGTTTTGCCCTTTGATTGTGGTTTTCCTTGTTTGCTCAAGTTGCCATAGCCCTTGAAGTTACATGGAGCAAGCATGGCCAGGGACTGGCATTGTTTTAGCAGTGTGAGTAAACTAAAGTGTAAAAGATATCTGTAAGATTTGTGTGATTTAACACAGAGCTCTGTGGGTAGCTCCTGGGATGGAGATGTAGGTTAAATGGGGGATTCAGTTCATTACAGTGACTCCAGCTCCTTAGGGCGACCTTGGGCCTGCCACTTCACCTCTCTGTCTTTTCTATTCCTCCACGTAACAGCCGCGATGATGATACACCGGTGCCTTACCCTTTTCTGCCTCATCTCCTGGAATGGGAACTCCTCAGGCAGTGAGGTGCTGGCAGCTGCGTGCATGCATGCAGCCCAGCACCGCAGGGCCGCCAGCGCAGCTCATCATGGCTCTAACAGCAGCAGGAGGGCGCAGAGCACTTCTGTGTCACTGCGTGAGCAAATGCACAGCAAGGTTCACTGCCCCTGCCATGATGCAGGTAGAAAGACAGCAGGCAAGAACCACTTTCTGCACGCTTAACAGTTTAAAGGAGATAATTGCCATACATAACTTAAACCTTATGGGTAATTCAGGAAAGTGGAATGAATTAACTATCTTGGCACTTGGCCTTGATTCTACTGCTAGCATGTATTTTAAAACATATAAACATCATGGAAGTGTTGTTCTATTTGTCATGCTGTGTAACACATCGGGGAAAGTACTACAGAATAGGAAGCCGACGTCTTTCCTCACGCACGCTCTGCCTGCCTTAAGCAATCATGTCCTCTGGCAGTGATCTGAGGCAATTGCATTCCTGCTATTAGCTGTCTTCCAGTTACAGGGGGACAAGAAGCATAGAAACAAAATTCCATTTGTTGTGCATCTGCCTTTCCTAAGCGGCCAGTGCAAGTAACTCGCTCGATTTAACCCTGGAATCTCAGACCCAGCCAGGAGTCAGCTCAGCCTCCCCGAGGTCACTCACCTGGTAGACTTTTGCCAGGTTCTCTGCACTTGCATTTTTTCCTAGCTCTTTCATGGTGCTTATATGTCTTTTGATCTTCCTGCATGATAAAACCAGATAACCTAATAAAAAATAAATTAAAAAAAGAAACAGAAAAGACGATTTAGTATTTGCAAAAACAATCTCATTGGAATTTCTCTGGAAGACTTGTTGTCTAACCCTGCAGAGACAAATTCCTCAGGCTACCAGCAGAGTCCTTCCTCCTGTTCTGACCCAAACATTTACATAAAAATGGGTAGTTTTACCTCTTTTCTTCTCTTAGCATCAGGATTTTTTTGAAAAGTATTTCACACATCAATTTGTACTTGGGTATTGAGATGGCTAGCCTCCCTGATGGAAGTGCAGAGGTCCCAGCCGAGCTGAGCGATCCCCCAAAATAAAGGTAAGGTAATGGCTGCTCAAAATTAGGAAACTGCCATGTTCTCAGGGGCAAAACTTTGTAAAAAGACCAGCCTAAATGGCTGTCCCAAGATAGATACTATGTCTTTTTGCTTTTAAAGTGTCTCTAAAGCTCAGGTTGCTTTCCTCTGGTGCTAGAGCTCTATACACAGTAGTAGCATATGGATTTCAAACATCAGTCACTGCTGAAAGACAATGAACAAAGGGCCATGCAAAAGGAAGGAAAGAAGTCAGAGCCAAATTCTCTCAGGTCACATGCCAGGTGAGATGACACTAGTTCAGGCTGTTCACTTGTCCAAACGAGGCCCTACTGCCATCTGCCCACATATTTCTATCTTTCCGGTGTTGCTGTCACAGCAAGTCCTTCATTCTTTTGACAAAAAGCCACCTGAACTATTGTATGTGTATTGATTTGGTTGATTTGCTGCCTGTGTAACTCAGAGCATCATTAATCTGATACAGAGAGCACTGCTTGAAAGGCTTTGACTAAGTACAGTATCAAGTGTCACCCTGAGCTTTAGAGTACAAAAAGTACAGATAGCACAAACAAAAGGGCCATATTCACTCTGGTTTAACTCTTCCAACCTTCCTAACAATTGCCATAAGGTGATTATTTTAGAGTTCAATCAGAAGAAAATCTGAACCAGAACAGAAATGGGGAAAAAGTTGCTTGGATAAAGATGTTTTCTTGATTTCTTAAGCATGCTGCTTGATTGATACTGCTGAAAACGCTGATGATTGGAAACATTCATATTACTGTTTTCAGATGTTGGAATGGTCTGGTTTCTCTGAGGATTGCAATATGCTTAGCAAAGGTGCTAATCACTTCCTACACAGAAATAAAATTAATTTCTCTTTAGAAAATGAATATGCAGGCTGTTTCTGACCAGTACCAGTGAACTGCTTCATAAGCAGTTGAGTAACCGTATAAATGCCCCTGAGAGTGAGTATATTTAGATGCAGCAGGCATTTACTTTCACAAGAAGAAAACTTTTGAACTCAAATCCAAATTGTCTGTGTTCTTGTCCAAATTCCTTCCCCCTTCCTGCACCCTGATTCATACTTCTGTTGCTGTGTCAGCTGTCATCCCTGCTGTTCCCATGCCCTCCTTCCTATTCACGCCCTGAATACTACCACGGGTGTCACCTGCTGTCTTTTCCAACCCTGGCCTCAACACTTGTCGACAGCCACAGCACACAGTGCTGTGGTACAGGCTGCAGCTCATCAGCCCAGAGCTTTGGAGTGTGCTGTGTGATCCCCCATGTGATTTTCAGCACTGGTTATGCTCCCTGTGTTCCTACAACACATAGATATGCGTCCAGAAGAAGAGGTAGACTATTTCATTAGGCCAGCTAAAAAAGAGAGGATGCCAAGCCTCCAAGCAGAGGTGTAATACGGCTGTCATAAGCCCTGAGCAAAACAAAACATAGCACCCTGTCCAGCTTTCCAGCCCTTGATCACTCCTGATATCCCTTACCCCCAGGGGCTCAGTGTAACCTTTATGTCATGCCTATGGCAGACAGAAACTCCCACAATTTTACTGAAGCTAAGTATTATTTGAACTCTCAGTAATTCTGGTGTCCCTTAAAAGAAAATTTGCAAGGCAATCCAGTGCGGTAACTTTTGTCCCACCAATAAACTTCTTATGTTAAAAAGGGCATTTCCATCTAAATGACAGAGGTTGGGCTAGATCCTCCTAGTTTTTAAACCAACAAGGCGGTGGGGAGCCAGGGCATGCTTGAGTTTTAACTTTTTTCACAGCCCACGAATGTGCCAGACATGATCTAGAAACTTCCAAAAAGGAGAAAGGGGAAACCAAAGTGACTGTTTTCAGTTTTTAAACCAATTCCAGTACCAGCTGAAATCAACTGGTGCCATGAAATTCACTGAGACCAGAATGTCTTTTCTTGGTGCTATTCCTCTGGCCTAGCATTGTAAATGCCTACGCCTAACACAAAAAAAGAAAAAAGTTATTTTCTGAAGAAAATCCACCTGGTATTACTGGTGACCCAGGTAGAGTACATATGACAAAAAACCCCAACTTCTTTCTGTCACTGAATTATTGTTTCTCACTGACATTAAGAAAACAACCTGGAGATTAGCCATCGATAAATGGTTTATATTTCCTCAAAGGTAAGTTTCCCATTTTACGCTGCAATTCAAACAATCGAGCCTATGTCAGATTGTCAGTAACGCGTGACAATAGTTTCCTGTAACAAATAGGCCATGTTCCAGTACGCACATTCCACTTGCATTAATCCTTGTCCTGCTTTGTGTTTAAAATATAAGAGGCAGACATGATTGGAAAAACAACAAAGATATCATCTGAGCTGTAAGTATGTAAGTGTGCCGAATTCTTAGAAACCAGCATTGCTGACACTGAGCTGTCCCAGGGCTTCTCAGCATGTAGGGAAGATTGGATCTTGGCACCCTAAAAAAGAGGATAAAGTAACTCACATGTGCTGACAAAACTCAAGAGCTGAGGGTTTACCCACTGCTGCTGCAGTGAAGAAAGTGGAAGTAGTGATTGTTCCTTCAAGGAGATATAACCCCTCCCTCCCCTCTGCTCTCACCCCAAAATAGCCACCACCCATCTATTTCCTTGGCCTTTACTGAGGAGCAGCTATGTATCTGGCTGCACAGGGGAAGCAGCAATCGTCTGTATGGGAAACAAGCACTCCCTGTCCCTTCCAGCACAGACATTTAGGCAGCAGGATCCTTGCCAGCCCAGTTTATAAACCAGGGGAACCTATATCATCCCTTGGTTCTGTGTGCCCCCACAGGATAAATAGAGACAATTCTTTGAAGAATCCTAAACACAAAACCTAAAAAGCAACAAATCAATGAAAGGAGAAAGCACCACAGGACAAATTCTTCCCTCACCTACACTGAGATCATCCATTTCAGGCTGGAAAATAATTGCCAGTTTTATGCACTTCGACAGTGAAATATTTTGTACCTTAATATATAATGAGGAAGTCTGCATAAATGGTAGCAGAGCCTAGATCAATACTTCAGATGTGGTTTAACACTTTATGCTTGTTTTTCAGTGCCTTTTAAAGCATAACTCAAATATGAGTCCACAGTATTTGTTCTTAGAATTAATCATATTCCTGTATTTGCTTGAATATAAGCCAGGAGTGAACTACAGTCACGAGTGTCAGAAAAAAATATATGACCAGAGGTACACATACACTGTTTGTTCGCTATTCCATACGTACTTTAAATTGCCTGGGGTGGCGGAAGGTGCTCTCTCAGATTTTCATTTAGCTCACACATTTTCATTTACTGAATTCAAAAGGGTTTGTTAGACAATATTCTTTGCTGTCTTTTAGGTTCCTATTTGACACCATTTTCCAGAGCATACTGTCTGGTCCTGACTGTGTATGAGTCAGCCCAGTTATAAGAAGGTAGGTGGAGAGTCTGTATTTGGGCCAGGTAAGGAGAGTGATGGTTACCCAGTTAGTTTTGGCTAGAAATAGATTGTTGGCCGGGGGGAGAGTGGGGTGTCCTTATAAATGTGGCTTTGTTAATTCTAGAGGGTGCATCAGAGTTATTTTTTTCAGTGTTGGGCCAAAGAAAGAATGGCTTCACCAGCATGTTCTGATTTTGCATTTCTAGATGCTTACATAAGAAGAAAACCACACTGCTGGTTTGCAAATACAAACACTCAAGGCCTCCACACTGTACAAGTAGATCCATTTTTATTACTCTAGATCAATTTCCAATTATTTTACTTTCAAAAAAAGCATCTGTTAAAATATTATTTATTTCCTATTGAAGAAAATACCAGGAGAACTTGCACGGGTGGTAGGAAAGTCCCTTTTAGATACCTGAATTACAAAGCACCTAATTCATTCACGCACATTATCTGTACAAGCACCATTTTTAGAGGAGATGCTCCAGGTCAGGCTTGCTGATATTTCTGCCCACTTTGTGCTAACCATGGAAGAATACAAATGAATCTTGCACATGGGATATGAGCAAGTTTCAATAGATTAATTTAGGTCTCAGCTATACAACGTAACCACTGCCTAGGTGGACTAGGGAATGCCATCAGAGCTCACTAGTTAGTCCACTTTGAAAGTAGGATACACTTACACTTATTCCAAGTGTTAGTTCAGAAGGGACTAGGGCAAAGTAGCTGTAGTGCTGTAAATTCACGCCTTAGCTTACTTCTCTCTAATCTTCCTATGTCAGACACACTGATGAAAGGCAAGATTTTAAACTGATTGCACTGAGCAAATCCAGAAAGGTGTCTGATCACTGAAGTTCACATTCAAACTAGACTTCCTGGCTTGGCTTAGCTGATTAGGAATGGAAATCAATATAAGTGGCTGCAGATGAATTTCGTCTAGCTTAGCTGAATAATTTAAAAAGTCCTTCTACACTGAAATCCTGTAGTATCTGTTTTCTCAGACAGCATGATTCAGAATCCTGATGAGCTATCAGCTGGATTCTGGTCTTACCTCTGCTGGAGGCTCGGATAAAGATGACCTGAGTCGTCAGTCCTGACACAACTACCTTCTGTCAGGAGCTTATGGAAGTACCAGAAAAAATATGCTTTCCTTAAGGCAAATTCCCACTTGCCTTGGAATTTTCAGAAGCTCCTAAGTACATATGGAAACAACAATACTTACATTGTGTCTGTATTGTATTTCTTTTTTTGATCACTAGAGCATTGAAAATACTGTGGTGTTATGCACAGCACAGTAACCACAGTGCAAAAAGGAACTTGACCGGCATCATGTAACGAAGAATCACTTCAAAGTTTAAATCTTTCCTGTGCAGGTGAACAGTTTATGTTTTAGCTATACAGCTTTCCTGAAGGAGGAAAATAAATCTAACACAAAAGACATTGTTAAATCACAATTACCTTTTTTGTGTTTGACTTTTTTTTTTTAGTTGATCCCATCTCTTCAGTGATAAACAAGTTGGGAATGAGGAAAATGTACTGTGTCACTTCTAGAATTAGTCCAGTAATGTGCTTACATAGTAGCTGTAAGTCCATTATACAGTTCCCTAATGAAACTAAGGCCTGAACAGCATTCATATCATGTTAAAGAAGGTGTTGGTTACTGTGCATGTACTAGTTTCCCAAAAGTTTGCTCCTTTTCATATATTGAAAAGGTCTGAGCATGTGCCCCCTCAGACGTGTTACCACTGATGGCTTTGTTTTAAAATGAAACATAGGTTTTGTTTAAAAAATAACCCTGTGGGCCCATCACTTTTGCCTGCCCTGTCAAGGTTTGCCAGTACTTCAGCTACCCTAATACAGGGTTTGTGGGGCTGTGCTATTATATTAATTTAATAATTTTGATTTAAAAGTTCTTTTTGCTAAAGTATAGAATTTTTAAACCAGATTCACTGATGCCCTCCACCAAGAAAACCCACAAACACTTTTATTGGCACAATTGGGAGACAATGGCAAACTTGGCTTCTGAGTAAGTCAAGAAGGGGAGCAACAGCCTCTTCACTATTCGTAAGAGTCAGGGCTCCAGCTGTGTGTCTCAGAGGAAGGTGGACAGAAGCTCTGCAGAGAGCTATGCTGGGGGAAGGCATTACCACACCTTCTCCCACCTCCCACTGCTCTTCCTCTCCCTCTGCCAGAAGCTACCTCCTCCTGGGATTGCCCAGAAGGTAGCTAATCTATATTTTAAATAGGATAAAGAAGAAATACTGAATGAGGCACAAAACCAAACCCCTCTGTTCATCCCATTTCAATAATGCTGCCATACTGGTGTGAACTTTTTCCTTTTAAAGTCCTGAGAGAGCTGACAACAGGTTAAGCAATGAGGATATGACTCTATTGCAGTTGCTGAATATAAAAAACTGACCATAGATGACAAAAGTTGAAGAAATGAGAGAGGGAGAGGAGGACATCAGATTAAACAAGTAGGGCCAATTCATCTCCCTGTTAGTTACATTAATTTTACAAGAAATTAATTTAGTTCAGTGTAATTAAGCCAAGACATAAATAAGTGCTCACTTAAGTGGGGACAGTGGATACATGCTAGAGGTCACAAAATTGAATTTAATATAAGAAACAATGACAAATAAGACCAAAAAAAAAAAAGCTCTCAGAAGTCAAAGGTCCTTTCTCTTCAAACAAAGAGCAAACAAAAGGAATATGAGAAAAGAATCAATTTCTTTCTAATTATGGATATCCATAAGAAACACAGAACATTGTTAAGGACTCAGACATAAGAGCTATATAAACACCAGTTTCCCTGGGTTTTCTATAGGTTACTAGATTGTTCTGAGAGTGACTGCTTTTGAAACAAGAGCAGTTAACGTCAGATTCAGCATCCCTTCTCATAGTGCCTTGCAATTTTGAGCTTGCAAATTATATTAAAAAGCAAATTAGCTATTTTGGAGATAGACTGATGAAGAAAGACTGGTCTTATTCTATATGTTCTAGATACACTTTAGTAGCCCTTGACAAATTACTGTCATTTAGCCTTAGAAGCGCTGTCACTAAGAAAGCAAAATAACTAAATACGATGAAGTGCATTTCATTAAAAATGTTCTTATGCTTCCTCTTTTCTGACATGCAACACAGTACCTCAACCCGTTTCAAGACAAAAGGACACATCTGACAAATAGTGTTACTTGGCAGGCAAGAGGCATGGTGGAAAACCCTTACAATGCAGCTGGGGAGTCTGCCACTTAAAGGGTTTGTTTGAGCACAAGGCATTCTTAAGCAGTATGCTTTGCTGCTTATTGCAGTGGGATGCTGCCAGACATCTCCCACAGAATCAAATTCACCATAGCTAGATGGTCACTAGATTACAGCCAGCTAGCGATCTGCTGGATGATGCGCTGAACTGATACAAGCATACTTATGGTTCAAGTCACAGGCTGGAGGTCAAAGCTGGCGGCTTGATGGGTCTGTGTCTTGATTTGCTGCTTTTATCATGCAAGGCCTGAAATGGATTCTTGGGTTGCAATAAAGCATGGCCCTGTACTCTGTGTACTGATGTACTGACTAGCACCACAGGGGAAACGGCTGCTCAAGTTTATCTTTCCCCCTTGCTTCAAAAAGCAAGTAGCTCTCTGAACAGCTCAAGCCAGAAACACAGTGGAATGGTAAATTTTTCGAAAGATTGTTTGATTATTTTATCATACAAGAAAGGTAGCATAAGAGGATTAAAAATCTGGCTTCTGTAAAGTCATTAGCAAAGCTCTTTTTAACTTCAGAAGTTCAGAATTTTACCTGAAAGATATTAATTGCAGAAGTCTGCTTTTCTTTTGAAAAGTTGGAACCTACATTTACTTCCATCTAGTATTTTTTCCCAATACTGTCCTGCTCCTGCTGTTTCTAAGTACAAGAAATATGAAAGACCAACAAAGCTCTCAATGTTCTTAATTATGAAGACGCTTAATAACAAAGTGGCATTTTAAGTTTCAAACCAAAAATATATTTCCTCACTAATTTTCAAAGAACCAGAAAGCAAAAAAGAGGTTGTTTTTTTTTAAATAGACTTGGTGAATAACCTTGGGAAATTCTAGTGAGTCTTTCTTCAGTAACAGCTTGATTTAAACTACAATTACATTTAGCAATGTGAAACACAAAGAGAAACCTAATATGCTAAGGACATTTCAGCAAACCTCCTGCAATAGAAAACTGTAGCTCCTTATTAAAACTATCTGCTGCATTAGTAAAACAGCAGATAAATGAGTAGTAGATAATTTACTTGGATTTTCCAAAGTCTTTGACAACGGACTGCAGAAGAGGCTGTAAGTACAAGCTAAATCACCATGAGGTGGGAAAGTAGTTCTCATGTTTAAAAAAAACCGGAAGATGTAGAAGACAAAATGGAAAAATAATATATTTAATTTCACCATGGGAAAAGATAACTGTGAGGTCCCTGATATCCCATGCTTCCATGTCTCCACATAGGAAGCCTGTTGCTTAATACAGTATCATCTGAAAAAGACGACAAATAACAGAAAAATATTTATTATTCAGACCCCCAAACAATTACAGCAATGCTGCTGCTGGTTTCTGCTTTTAACTCTCTTCATAGCACATACTCACTCTTCTGTAAAGATTAATCTCCACAAAAAAGGCAGGGTATTCCTAAATGTCTGTAAGAGGACAAGCTGCAATGTTCCGTAACAATAATTCAAACCTCGTCAAATACAGACGATAGACAAGATGAAAATCCAATGACAAGGGAGGTTGATACTTTAGTCTGGGGCAGCCTTTTCTGAAATAAGTAATAACCAATCACTCTCTATATAAGAGAGTGCTGGAAAGGACTATAGGTAGGGAGGACTTCTTTGAATTAGACAAAAATGGAGGTTCCAGCCATTTGTGCAATCTCGTTCCAGAGTAATCATTCCAGTGTAATGGTCTGAGGTACTTCAGCTACTTTCTGTTTGTATTTCCTTTCTTTCCCTCCTCCTTTCAGAGAGCGGAAGGGAATGTCGGAATTTCCTAGGAATTAATTCTTCTCTTACATTTCCTCACAACATTCCTGCAGCATTACAGCCCATAGTGAGACGTCTCTACACCCAAAAGTTCACTAAACTGATTTCCCTTCTTGAATTACTGAACTGGACCAACTGTTAAAGTCAGTCTTGAGAATTGTGGAGAAAGGGGTAGACTGACACCAAGAAGAATAACATTTCAAGGCTTTTTGCTCTCAGAGAAAAATAGCCAAGCTTTTATATCAGGCTTAGTCTTGTAGTGAGAATAGTGATAGTTCTCTTGTAATTTTTTTTTATATCTTGCCAGTTCCCAGCCCTGCTGTCTCAGCTGAGGTAAATGAGAAATTGTTGTCAGCAGCAAGTTAGTTGCAACAAATTCTAAACCTGTTCTTGCTCAGAAAAGCATCAAAAATGCTTTAGGTTGCATCCTTTGGCTCACTTGGAGGCATTTTTCTCTAGCTAGCCTCTAGGTCAGAAATTAAGTGCTGCTACCGCCCTTCCCTATCCAAGGTAGGACTTGGCCCATTTTTCAATATGCCCTTTACGAACCAACATTCTCCCTGTCCTTACACTGCTACACAACCAGCCAAGAGGAGAGGGAGATTACCTAACTCTGATAGGGGTGTGGGGGCATGTGTGTTATCCGAATTTGTTTGTGAAGGTACTGAGCAGCTTTTGATAGCTACGGGGAGGTATGTTGTAAACTCTCTGTAATGAATACTTGTAGACATGAGTGTTTGTGCATACCTTCACTATAAGAACAAGTTGAAGCCTGCACCATTCAGATTGTCTTACTTTTCAGAATTACACTTCTCTCAGCCTCTTCTCCTGAAGAAGATTTTATGTAAACATTGTATAGATTGTAAGAGTTCACAGATAAGCGTTATGTGACTTTTCTTGACTGAAGCTAGAGATTACAAACAACTTATAATTTATTCTCAATTGGAAAAGCATTTAATAATAGGTTTGATTTGAAAGAGCATTCATCTGTAAGATCCCTTTATTGCAAATCATGTTTGAAATAAGAGAGGATTCAATACTTTAGATAATTATACTGCCTTCTTTAGGAGGAAAAGCAATCTCTCTCACAGATTACTCTAAGCAAGTCTGATACTACAATATTTATTTCTGTGGTATATGTATTTTTAGAACTGTCATGAGTTACAAGGCTGAGAACAACAGTCAAATGTTGTTTATCCAAAAATGTATTGATACATACAATGACTTCTTTGTCCTCTACCTTTGGGTTTTTACTTATGAAAAATTAAATTTCTGTAACTTGTGGAAGTGACTACAAAAGCCCAATTTAAGGTCTCAACCCTGCCAGCAACCCTACATGAAAAGCCCTACTGATGAGAAGCCCCTGCTGAATCTATAAGGTGCGTACACGGTTTTGGTTTTGGGGAGCAGGAGGCTGCAGAGGAGAAAAGGTGTTCAAACTCTTCTTTAAGCTATCAAGTCAAGGGAAGAGATAGTAAAGATCCCTTTTATCCCTATCCTTTTCAGACTCCAGTAAACAGTTAAATGGCAAGCCCAATGTCTTTTAAAGGCCCACCATCAAATTCACTATTAAGGCTCCAGATTTAATCTGGAGAAAAGGTATCAAGAAAGCCAGCATTTTTTCTATCCATTTAAAAAATGGTCAAAATGTTCTTTCCTCAGACCTGGTGTTGCCATGATGAGCTCAGGATGCAGGATGTAAAATTTCAGACAGTACCTTTTATGAGACCAGCTGACATAGCTGGAAGGAGTAGACCAGCTTTGAAGCACACCAGCCCTCCTTAAGTGTATTATGCAAGCAGAACCTCTTCCACGTTGTATAGTCCAACAGCTATTTTGGGTAGTAATTTACCTGTGTTAATCAGTTACGCAGTTTATCCAATTATGTGACACTCAAACCCAAAGTGTAGGCAGACACAGTACATTGATATCAGACAGGGATTTAGAGTTCAAGATGTAGTGCTTGTGGAAAGGGCTTTGGAGTCTTTAAAAACTTCAATTTTATATGGCACCAAGACTGTGGCATATCCAGCATCCAATGTCTCCATCACATTTGGCACTGATGCCCAAGTATTCAGTATAGCCTACTGAATCACCAAAACCACTTCCTGCAGCGGACTTTTTGTAAATCTCTTATCCAAGTACTGACCAAGCCCAGCCCTGCTTAGCTGTATGAAATCATAGCCTAAGGTGGTGTGACTGCAAGCACAAACAGTGTACATCTGTCATTTCAGCTCAGTTAGTAATCCAGTTGCCTTCTTCAGAAATAAGCCTTCCTTTCAAGGCTGTCATAAGACGTAGTCTTATAGGAAGGGTTACTTTCCTTTAGTAAAATAATCTGAGTAGAGTATATTCAAATATCAGCATTTCTTCTTTTACATATTCTAGTCAATGATGAAAAAACTGCCCATGTTGCACAACGCAGGTTGAATTTGATGGTAATTTCCTGTTCTGACCACTAGTTGTCTAGAAACTATTAAAATGGGTAAGTAAGAAAAGAAGATCTAAAAAATGATAAATTATACCACTATGGGATTATTTTATGAACAATCACAGATTTCTACAGCTACTCAAAGCCTTTGACAGCATTCAATAGAGCCATTTTTTTCAAGCCTGAGTGTTTAAATTTAGGTTCCTGAATAAAAAAATAAAAGGAACCTGCCTAAGCATAGGTTTAGCAGACTGATTGTATGTACCCATGATCACACTTCCAGAAACGTTAAACTTCTACAGCTCCTACTGATTTTAGTCAACATCTCTGACAATCACAGCAGGAGATCTGAAAATTATGGTCTAAATTTGTATTTGAAAAAAAAAAGTAATAAGTTTACACAGATGTAGGCTTCTGTCAGGGCATATCCTGATCTCTGCCTACAGCTTGAATAACTATGCTATATGAGGGACTGATGTGCAAGTATTCTTGCCCCCCAGCCATGAACAAGAAGCAGCAGAGCTGCTGTTGCAGCCCATGTACTATTCTAACAGGGCAGCTGCTGTATCCTTTGGAGAAGCAGGGTGTTGCCTCACAAATAGTTCCTCACAGTTATGGAAGCATGCCCCATACACTCCATGTTCTCTGACCTGTTTCACCTTGATATCCTGTGCAGTAATTCAGGGTGAGCTTGCGTGGACCTAGAGCTCCACCGAAGTCACAAGGTGGATATTCCATGTGCAAGCTCCCAATGTCCTGTCTCCCAAACGCAACAAAGCTGTGCTGAATCCTATACATATGGTGTATACTTAAACACTTAGAGCAGGACTGGAAATAAATCTGAATTAGAGCATAATTTGGGGTTTTTTTTAGCTGGTCACACTAAAGATTTGGTGTTATTTGATTATAATAAGTCTGTACAGTTAGTGTTATAAAAAAAAGGTATTTTCTTTCCTGTTTCTCTTTGTACTTATGCTGGGCAAGACCTCTAGCCCAGTGCATCTGCATATAAAATGAAAGAAAATTTACAACAATAAGATCTTGCTACACTTAACAAGGATGTATCACTCCCCCACCCCTCAGTAAATTATTTTGCTGGAGGCTACATCATTCTCTCTGAGTAGTATGTTGGGAGTTGACAGAGGCGTGAATAACTCACCGTGTATGAAGCCTCCCCAAGCCGAGCTGAGCTGCAGCATGTTGGGCTGGCCTTTGATGCAGACTGGTTGGGCAGGTTCCTGGGCGCCCCAGGAACCGGTCTGACGGGCCTGTTATGCCAACAAATTCTGGTATGATTCCATGCACTCCAGAATGCAGAAACCTGCCCAGCCAGTTAAATGAAAGGCATATTAGGTTATCCATTGCACATTGTATATATCTTAGGTGCAGCAGATCTCCTCTCGGCATTCTCTAGTGTGGTCCACAGTGGCTTCCTCATCTTACTTACACTTGAGGTTTATAGCTGGAGGGGAAGTCAATAGTAAATATTTATCACCCCGATCAAGAACAGAACTTTTCACAATTCAAACAGAAGGGTGAGTTTTGAAAGTCTTTCTTTAAAATTAATTTAAGATAACCTTAAGCAAAAATTTCTCTTATGCTTGAAGTGGTATAATGGCTATCTCCTTAATGTGTCTGAGTGCTGCCAGTCTCTATGGTGCTTGTTGACAGGATTTTTGTGAGTGCAGCTTTTTGACCCTTCTTTGTGCAGCTGAACATCATCTGCTCTGTCTGCAAGAGTATTTACTGGAGAGACAGTTCAATGAACTTGTGCACGGGAGTGAGAGACAGAAACTCCACTGCCAATGACTTAGTATTTTGAGCAGGTCACTTAAGTATTGCCTATTGGTCTTCTCTTTTACACAGTGTTTTTATAATCCTTGTCTCATAATAGCACTGTCATTGACAAGGCATAGTGCCATTACAGTAAGATGCGTGGTTACTAATTCTTGCCAGACTAACCTTCTTAATTCTTCAATCTTATGGAGTGAGGTAATTAAACCTACATTTACATATTCAGAATTGTTTTCATGGTAAGATAGGAAACGTACTTGTCATTCTTACTGCTTTCTTTCTATATACTTATTAGAAATGTACCTGTTTAGAATGAATAGCGGTGGTGGCAATGGTAACAAAAACCAGTACTAATCATAGAGTAGGCAGACCTGAAAGTTGTACCTGCATCTGCAACTGAATCTATTCACAAGTTCTGTGTCAAATAAGAAAAATTAAACAGCATGAAAACAAAAGCTGTGGAATCTGGTAACTGATTAACTACTGGAGCACAGAAGTACTTGCTGAGCTGAATAGAAAGGAATGAAGACAGGTTTTGTCATGCCTGTTAGGACAAAATAACGCTTTAACTTAAGTAAATGTGAATCTTCTCACCATCTGTGTAATTACATTTTTTAAAACCCTCACATAGCTACTTCCATCTCCCTGGAAATCTTAATTTTGTCTATCTTTAAGTGAAATTACCATTCTCTTTCATGATGTAAAAAAAAAAAATAATAAGTCCCCCAGTGGATATAAACCACTAGATACAAAAATATCTGTACAAGATTATGTAAGACTTTATGGTAGTCACACAACAGGAAGCTTCAGCCATGGAGGCGTTTACTGCCAGCTATTTCCAGGTTGATACAAAAATGAACATTATTACTCTTTGGTAGAGTGCCAATAAAAAGGCCTCCTGAGCAGCTTAAAAACTCAGTGAATAGCAGATTGAAATTACCTTCTCATTAGCAGCATTGTATCTGTGTGTAAAAATTTTTCTTCAAAGTGTGGGAAGACAGAAAAGAACATAGGGAAAGTTTTGTACTCTCACAGAAGCTAATAACATTCATCAGGAAAAAACGTTTAATTTTTATCATCTCTGTTGATTTTGCTATCAAATATGGAAGGAAAACTTGCTAAGGAATAAACCATTTTCAAAAGAAAAAATTATAGCTGGCTGAACTGTATGGTTTGCACAGGGACTCTCTGTACAGCCTACAAAATGCTACAAGAGAGCTTTGATTTCTAAATCTATGGGATTTTAACACAGCACATTTTAAAAATTGAAACCAAATAAATCAGTTTTTTCAAAATCCTGCTTGCCATCCTCTCTCTCTACAGTTTATGTGTTCTGTTTTATTTGGGTTTTCCTCAGCTGCTTTTTTTTAGGGGGCAGGAAAGGCAGGGGCCATTGTTTGGTGATTTTTTCCTCAAAAGGTAAGTAAAATATTATTTCCTATATGTTGTTTCTCTTTGGCTTGTTTTCCTGTCCTGAATTCTTGTCGTTCACTACAGTGAAAGGTAGGTGGCATGGTTTTGTACGTTGACCCGTAAACTTTTACTTCAGCCTTCCAAGCCTGAAACAGCCTTCCAAGGCTGAGATAAATATGCGTAACTACTCAGACTATTCACGTTAACCTGAGAAACATCAGTAGAAGCAAAACATTTCCGCATGCAGCTAACACAAATAGGTGCTGCTGCTTAGAGTCTGAGGAACACTGCACTGGGGTCCTGCAACAGCATCCCTCAGTTGTTTTTTTTTTTCTCCATCGAGGCTCTCTCAAAGACCTGAGAGTTTCAGTTGAATAAATCCTGGCTGGTTTTGACTACAGATGAGGAGCAGTGAAAGCACTTCAAAGAGGGTTTCTTGAAGTGAACAATGTTACTGGCATCAGGGAATTTGATCTTGGCTCGATTTCAAAAGTGGCTACGCAAGCAGCTTGAGAACAATCAAATTCAACTAGTGGGGGTGATGGAGTGGCTCCACCCTATTTTTCCAGAGAAAGCAACTACCTGTGCCAGACAGCAGTGGTGCGCTCTGCGTGCCCTCCCAGCTGTAAGAAATCATACCATTCAGAAGACTGCCAGTTTCTACACTCCCAGTTCAAATCCTGTTTAGGTAGCAGCTGAACTGTGGCACATGCTCTTATTTGCTGCATCTGAAGTTGGGCTCCTTTGATGTCCTTATTGGCAACTGCAACAAAGTTCATTAAACGAACATGACTAGAGAGTTAAGCAATGTATTTATGCCTCAGTGCAGATCTGCAAGTCAAGGAGGTTGTGAGCACACGGGCCATGTATGTATATGTGCAATCTACTAAATCTTATGCAAATAAGGACTTCACTATTTTATATAAATGTACGTATATTTATATATACAGGAAAAGAGTGAGATATTTACCATTGTGTTTAAAGCAATTAAAATATTTAAATTGCAGTTCCCCAGTGTAATTCAAAGCTGGTTTTAATCTTTACATCAGAATTTAAGGTAATAGAAGCAAAAAATGTAAGCTTTCTGCTAATCTCTTTTAACCCTATTTTGTGTGCATATGCAGTGAGCTAGGTCATCTTCTACTACCTGCATGGTTAGAAACCCTGCTGCAGCCTCTGCACTACCCCACAAAAAAAGGGGTGGTGGGGTGTGAATTAAAGGCTATTTTTTATTTTATCTGTGCTGCAGCATTGCAGTACTCTTACAATAGAAATTCAGTCATTAGTTATTTGCTGGTAAATAGTCCAGTCATCAAGAAGGAAGGCATTACCACTAAAGCATAACTGAAAATCAACAGCTTCACATACTGTCAGATTAAACATTTCAGATCAGCCAGGTCTAAAACGGGCTAGGATTAAATTAGATGCCCTTTTTGCAGAGTTACTTATGGATAAGTATTCCGTCACCCAGTTTAATGTGCTATATTAAGTGTTATTTTGAAATATGGACATGAGCCATGACACCATTGAAAGTTTCATATCTATTCAAACGCAACAATGGTGAAGCATTTTTCCCACAGTTTTATTGTCTAGGTGTGTGTGTTTACTCTTATGAGATGAATGAGATGCAGTTCCAGTTAGACTAGTCAGCTTAAGACATCCAATATAAGTGAATGTGGAATATCAGACTCTTCAGTAGTTTTCTAGTATGTTTAATGAGCCAGGGATTTATTCAGTAATTGGTGGCCAAGTATGTGATTATGGAATACATAAAATCAAATAAATCTGGAAGGGAGATAAAGGTAAAGTTCAATGGCTGGTCTTAATCCGTTATCACTTATTGTTAAGTAGATAAGAATAACACTGTAGAAGTTAATGAATTTATAATGCTGCAAAGTTCAACATGAGAGAATATGAGAATAAACTGCTCACACAGTTTATTGGGAAATAAAATGGGTGACAATTATTTTCCAGAGTGCTTCCTATAAATAGAAAGAAAGGTCCAGTTTATGGTAAAATACCTGAATAATCAGCAAGAGGGCTATTTTATTGCCACGTGTCAGATCTGTGTATATGTATGAGACATCTGTTTCTCTTAACTTTGAGGAAGTGATTACAGAAGCTTCAAAGTAGAATAAAAAGCTGCCAACAAGCATTATTTAAGAAGACTGGAGTGTCTCTCACAACCTATTATGACCGTTTGTTTCATAAGATGTAGCTAATTTTAGTTCTGCCATATGTGTACTGATATGATCACGGATCAAACTTACAATGTAAGTAGTATGCTGCTCAGCTACTGAACATTGGATTTATTTTATTTGAAAAATAAGCAGTTCAACAATGCTGAGGAATGAGCAGAAAAGTTAACTACAAGATTTTTCGAAGTACTTAAAAATTCAAGGTTTGAATGGGAAATTTGATGGGAAACCAAGAGTATTTTCAACAAAGGTGAACAACAGATTTAAAGCCTGCTTAGTCATGGGTCGTCTTGGACTCCTGTCTGAGAGTATTTCAAAATACTTCAGAAATGTTGAAATAGTATTTCAGATCCAGTTTATTTACGCTGTAGCTCCGTGTTTATGATACTTTCTGGAGATGAGCGATCTGAGTAATTTAACGAGAGTAAGATGGAAAAGCTACTAACAATTATTAAATACCTGCACACCGAACTGTTTTCATACAGCTATTAATAATCTAGAAAGTATGTGTTTGCAGCACTGGCCTTTGCAAACTGATCGCCATTGTGTCTTCTAATCATGCCACTAAGCTGTATCTGCAAGTGTTCTTTCACCAAAACAGTCCAGTGGAATCGTGGGAAGGCAGAATAGTAGTAGTAGTGAAAAGCTGTGTTTTGTTTCTGTTTCATTACTAAGGAGAAGTACAAACTAAAGATGAAGGGGTTTATCTTACAGCAGACAATAGTGTTGGTCCCAATGAATGAAAGAACATCGATCTGCAATTTGGGCAAAAAAATTACATTGGTAAAAATCTCAAAGTGACACAAAAGTTCAGCTGCCTTATGCCATACTAATTACATGAGCCTACCCGTTTTCATACTCACATAAAACATCAAAATACGCTCTAGGCTGTTCTGCTGCACGCTATGTGACAAGCCCATGGAATCTGTTAAGATCAAGAAGGGGTGGGGAGGTGGGGAAGCATCACAAGTACATTTTCTGTGTGTAAACCCCAGCAGTCAGCAGACTACAAATCCTGCCGAAAGGGTAGGTTTGGCAGCATAGCCTAAATGGCCACTGCTGCCACAGTAGTATATCCCGAAGATCCTCTTTACACCTAAAGCAGCAAGAATTTCTTTCAGGTAAGCTATGCCTGTACGGGCAGCATTTGTTCTAATGCAGGCTCTCACACACACACACACACACACCTTGCTTTTCCATAGTGTTTTGCGCCTGCTGCCGTGCTTAACCGTGGCACCTGCCAAGGCCTGGCTCACCCCCTTGGCTCTCTTCTGGCTGCTCTGTGGAAAACCCAAACGCCAGGCCAGCCACAGACTGAGGAGGAGAGGGCTGCGACAGCACCTGTCGGGCGCGGTGGGCGTTTGAGATGGCGGCGCCCGTGGCACCTGAACGTCGGGCGCGGTAGCAGCTCCCGCCCCCCCCAGCGGCCGGGTGGGAGGGCAGCCCCTCGCAGCTCCGCTCTCGCGAGAGTCGAGCCGAAGCCTCGCGAGAACTGCCCGGACCCCACGTCCCTCGGCAGGAAAAGGCGCTTGGTGCCTGCTTTCCTTTTTCCCGCCGTTTCGCGCGGAGCTGCCGGGAGCCAACCAGGTAACGGCGCGCGCTCTCCTCACCGCCGCCGCCTGGTAACGGCCGCTCCCGCTCCTGCTACTCCTCTTGCTCCGCTCCGGGGACGGGCTCCGCCACAGCTCCGCGCCGCCAGCGGGGCCTCCCTCTCTCCCTCCCGGCCCCGAGTCCCCTTGGCTTCCCGCGGGGAAGCACTGGCCCTCCTTCCGCCGGGAGCCCCCGGCGCGGGGAGCGGGCTGCGCCTGCCCGCTCTCTCCGTTTGGGAGGCTCCGGCCGGCCTCGCCGCCGGTCGGGAGAAGGGGCGTGTGGGACATGCCCGACCCCTCCTTTGCCCTCCGGACTCCTGGGCGTGACACAAGCCTGGCGGGAAACTGGGGCGGCTGAGGCACGGGTGGTTGCTCCCGCCCGGCAAGCTCTCAGGCGCTGGTCATGGCAGGATTTCTCAGAGCACCGCGGCGTGTCTTACGAGTGAGTTTTCTGTATAGTGTTTGTGCAGAGGGAAAGGTGGTGAGGGTGGAAAATCGCCGCTGGGGGGTACAGGAGAGTTGAGTTTGTAGGAGCAGCTGGTGCTCAGGCTTTTTGGTGGGGGGCAGGGGTTCCGGAAGCTTTGTGCTCTCCAGAATCACAGAGAGGCAATGTCTTCCCGTCCGCGAAGTATAAATAGAGATAAGAGCTTTAGTGCTTTATCGGTGCTAACTGCCAGTGCTGATGAAGGCGTGTGTAGGAAAGCAGTCGTTTATGAAGCTGTGCAACGTCTTACGATGCCGGAGGGAGTCGGTGGTTGGAAGAAGAGGGAAATAGAAATGTTTAGGTTGTTCCGTGAAAGGGTTAGTCGGGAGGACAGGAGCAAAGCCCCATCTGAGAGAGCGGCCCTGCTCCGTACCTGCGTACAGCAGCAGCAGGATATTTGGGAGAGGGGCTGGCATTGTACTTCCTTCCCCCCTCGGGCAGCTTTTAGTTCTCTCCCTGCCTGCAAGTATCTGTACATCTAGCTCAGGCGTTTTTCTCCCTAAGGACTGGAAAGTCCTTTCTTAGGACCAGAGAGTAAGCTGAGAAGCTGACATCACTGAATGCCTTTTACACCTGTGCCACTGCCCAGACCTGTTAATGGCTCTACTTGAACACTTGTTGGGGGCCCTCTATTTGAAGACAGGTTGAACACCTGCAGGAAGCAGTGTATCATTTTGGGATCTTGAAGCAGGTGAAGCTTGGGAAAACACATTGCTCTTTTTTTTTCCCTGCTTGTATTCAGTTGATGTACTACTAATCATTTGCAGAAACTCTGAGCAAGTTTTGTGCTTTTTTTTTTTTTTTACAGTCATCTTTGGGGTGTGGGGGGGAACCCAAAATAAAAACACTAGGGACAGCCTTTACTACTTCTAGAGTCAGATGCCCTTTTCTTGAAAATGATTCATCTGACATACATCTAAGTAAGTAAGAGGAAGTTTGTTGATTTCACTGCCCTAACACTTGACAGAGAAAAAGATGGTTTCTGAGATATCTGTTGTTGGAAGTTAGAAAAATAAAAGTTTAAAAGACATTCCTAATGTCACTAGGCAATCGATTCCACAAAGAAGCATTGTAAGATGGCTTAATGTGACTGCACACAAAGTGGAGCATTTCAGCTGCAAAGATGCAAGCAGATTACTGTTCAACTTCCGCTGAAGAATTGTAGGCATTGCTAATTAGAAAAGGTAATTTTATTTTCAATTAAGGACTTCTCTTAATATAAGAACATTTGCTAACTTGAAACCTGGTACTGAAGTGGGCACTGAATTTTCTATGGGCAGAGCATGTTAAAAGCAAGTGTGGAGCTAACTAATGATTACTGAGTGTTCTGTCAGCTCTATTACTGTAGTGTTTAAGTTTCCTGTCGTGGTTTAACCCCAGGTAGCAATTAAGCACCATGCAGCCGCTCGCTCACTCACTTCCCTTCCCCCCAACCCAGTGGGATGGGGGAGAGAATTGGGGGGGGGGGGGGGGGGTG
>VYZV01012701.1:0-19521 GCA_013401275.1 Pandion haliaetus | reverse complement strand
TTTTTTAATTTTTCTTCTTTAAATCTGCTGCATGTTTCCCAAAGCTAAGATTTGAGTATTTCTCCACAGTTATACTCTTTGGATTTCTGCCAACATCAGCTTTTATGTTCAGTGGGGAAAAAGTAAGCCTGATAAGTATTGTATGAACTGCAGCTTTAGTGTGAAGTACCTCTAGATGCCTAATCACTTTTAACCAACTATTCCGTCCTCCATACCTTACCACATTCCCCCCCCAAAAAAAAGCAAGAAATAAAAATAAACAAAGGAAAAAAAAAAACCATCACCCCACCAATGTACAGGCTTTTTAACTCAGTGTTTTCTTAACAAATGCATCTGCAGTGTTTTCACTTTGGCCCCTGTTAAAGATGCAGGCATAGAGAAGGGAGTGTTGGACTAGCATGTATTAAAGAAAAAGGAACATTAATATTGCAGATCTCTCTCATAAAGACTAAAACACTAACAAATACAAGTCGATGCACGTTTGCTTTGAACTAGTGTAATTCTTTTTCACATTGGATTAAACATTTGTATACCAAACATTACAGTGCTGTTTATCTCCTCCAATCATGCAAAAAACAGTTAAAACGTGCCACTTCTGCCACAAATAGAATATGACCAATCCCCCTACATACCTTCCAAACTCAGGATTTGAAATGAGAAAAACTTTATAAAGAAATATAGACACAAAGCTGCCAATTAATACCAAGATGGCACAAATCACAGATTTGTACAGAAAGCTCACATTAAGTCAACTGACACTTCTCTCGGCCTCACCACTTGAAAGGCCATATCCCGCAAGGTCAGAAAGTGATGACTTTAAAAGGATCCTGAACTTACAGCTCCCATCTACAACAGCAGCAACAGTAGGTGTCCAGAACTTTAAAAACCTGGTATTTAACACCTTCAACTCACGTTGAGAAATTGAGGCACTCAGCAGTTTACAGGATCAAGCCTTACAGAGGTAGAAAAGACTTAACTGGTGCAGTAATTCACAGAAGTTTCTAGAGAGCTGCCAGACAGCTTTCCGAAAATCTTCCAAGTGTGAATCATGCTTCAGTGCTTGCCTGTGAACACACATGAACTGCAATATGTCTGGGGACCAAAGCAGCATCCAAATAAAATTCCCACTTAGGTTGTGAACCGAGCATCTTCATTAGAAAACTGATGCTGAAGAATGAACACAATTTTATGTTCTGCAAAAAAGGGCAGCAATCACAGCACGTGTGCCTTTCACTCTTGTTCTCTTGATTGACACATAACCCCCTCTCCTCATTCCTCTGAGCTTCTCTGATAAACAGCATTGCAAGTTGGTTTAAAAAAAAAAATTTACAAGAGAGAGTTCTGTTGGTCATCTATTTACATGTGGCATCACTCCACCAGAAGTTTGATCTCATTGGCTAATAGCTGGTTCATGTTGAATAGAGCCCCCGGGAGCTTGGTGAGCAACTCTCTCTCCGTGGTCTCAGGGTCGCTGTCGACAGAGCTGGAGCTAGCACTCATATTGTCGACAGCGGCACTAGCTGGAGGGCCCAGCTCTGGCTCGCTAGTCTCGCTTGCCGTGGACACCACAGAGAGCAAGGACATGCGCCGCGTCAAGCGACCGGGGGTAAGGAGAGAAGCGGCATAGTCCGCTATGATACCAGCTACATCTAGATTACAAGCCTTGTCAAAGGCAATGAAACCTACATTTGCATTGGCCTCGCAGACGTAGAATGAACCGTCGTCCTTCATCAGCAGGTCAATGCCACACACGTCCATCCCCAAGATGTTTGAGACTTGGACTGCCAATTGCTTGCCTTGTTCACTCAGTGAGCACATCATCCCTACGCCACCTGGAAAAAGTGGAAAAAAAAAAACCCTTGCTGTCTGTAGTCTGGTCAAAGGTGACTGACGTCCTTCTCAACTGGTTGGTGCTTTTTAGTTCAGAAGCTCCAAAGAGAGCCTGCAAGCATACTGCTGCTGACTCACAAAGCAACCTCCTTTCCACAGTGACTACTAATGAACTTGAAGCCACAGCAGGATTCCAGAGGTTCTGACCTGCCAAAGCCAGGTCAAGATTATGACTTGTTTAAAAAACAGTTAAGTGCTGACTTTTTAGTCAAGAAAGCTATCATACATTTTTATGATCCTGGGATATTAAAAAGATGACCTAACAAAACACGCTTGTTCCTTCTAAGGTAGAGGCTTTCCATACATATTTCTAAGTTATCACAAGAAATTTTTCAGCAAAATTAAAGCAAGTGTTCCTGAGAAGACTACAGCTCTAACAAATATAATAGAGGGGAATGGGAGCTGAGATATTGTCATGTGCTCATGTCCCTCTCAGGTTGCTATCATAGGTTGCTGTCTCTAAAGCAAGAATTAGGGAACATTTGTGTCTGAACCTCAGCTGGTCCCATTCATAGTCCATCGTCTAAGTATTAACTGACTCAGACTTCATCTATCACAACACAAGTTTAAAAAAAACAAACAATAACAAAACAAAAAACATTTAGCAGAAAAATCGTTCAGGCTGTATTTCCTCAGCATCAAGTAGTAACTAAAACCTCTCAGGCATTTTGACTAACCAAAACTGTACTACACATGAATACATTTTATCCAACCCCTGTTCAGGTTCAGTACAGCTTCAGCCAGGCAACCCCAACCCTCCTTCCTCCTTCTACCCCCAGAAACTCGCTTGTCCTACATACAAAGCTATGCAGAAACTCAGTTCTGAGTATGCTACAATCAAGGCAGTAATCCTCTTCCTCCCAGACACTCTCTTTGGGGGAAATGGTTGCAGGGAGGAGCCTGACAGACATAAGACAGCCCAGCAGCTGCACAATGCAATCCACTTCTTTATTGCCTTCAACAGTTTCCTCCCTTAACACTCTCTTCTACCCTCTTGCCAACTGGCTGTCTCCTCCACCTCCCTCAGTCTCGTCTTCAATCTTCTTTCTTTTCCTATTTCTCTTAACAGGATGAAATGAATAACATGGCATTAGCATGACACTGCCACTACCACATCAGTTGCTCTGTTTGTGTTCCTAGAACTTTCCCCTCCTTTCCATCCATCTTATCCATCTAATATTTTGGGCAGAGATTGTCTCTCCTGCCGTGTTTGCTCAACACACATCTCACTTAATCCTCACTCTCATGTTTCTTCTGTAAACCCCCAACAGTGAGCACAATTAATACAAAATAAAACCTGCAGCTTATTTCAGCTGTGTTTGTGATTTTGCAAGTGGATTGAAAAATTCTGATCAAAACTATGAACAATGCTTTTCCTACCAAGTGAGCAGTTACTCTGCATCCTCCCATCTGTTGAGCAGCGGAGCATGGTGCCCACCACACGGCCTCCTACTACGATGACACGTACATCCTTGCCATGGGACTCTTTAACGTATTTTTGAAATAAGTAAGGGGCATCATGACGGATCAAATGGCTTAGGTCTGCCAAATGGTGCTTGTCTCGTGCCAGGAACACAGCTTTACCTGTATGAAGAAAAGAACACCAGAAGATTGGAAGAAGCTACCAATTTGAGCTGTGTCAATGATTCAGCACATAAAAGTAAAACCTCTGACCAGTATGCTGCCTGTTCTCACAGGCCTCATCTGCAGCTTATACCCATTTACAAATTCTTCTATGGACATCAGTGTTCCACTGCTTCAGTGCTTTTAAGTGTTCAAGTACTGACAGAGTTGAGGAGCCATATGAGGAATGAAAAAAAGAAAAGATAATGGCTTTAGATAAAGGAGGTGATCTTGTAATTTCAACTCCTTTTTGTACAAGTCCTTAATGAGGGGAAAAAAGGAATAAATACTTAAAGAGCAGCAGACATTTAATTAATAACACAGTTTTTTTTCAGCCACAAGAGGACTGGATCCTCAGCTTACAGCTTTGACACACAAGAACGAGTGACATGAAACTGTTAAACACCAGGCAGCTAAGAACTCTGAAGTCACTAGTGTGCCACTGCAAAACCAACCGCTTCTCTGTTGTGAAGTTGCTGAGAGCTGCTCTTCCCAACACTTACAAGAGCTCAAAACTCCAGAATGAGGCTTTGCAGTGGAACAACTACGTTCAGAGGAAAACACTAGACTCCACAGTATGCAACATGATTTAGCAGAATATTCCACAAGACACAAACTGAATGGAATGTACTACAATTTTGGAAAAAACTCTTTAGAAATCACTAGCTTTTCTGCAAGCAAGCATCTCAAGGACTTGGGGTTTTTTTAACCTAAAACAAGTCATTCCATTCCCTTTATTTCTAGAGCACGCCAAAGACTTCTTTGTTCTTTTCCAATTTTACTAATACTGATGAAAGTCTCTCCTGAAACAGATTCTACTACTTTCCACCTCATTTCTAGTCTTACAAGATGGCATCCCTTTCCATCTTTACCTACATTTCCCAACTCCTCTTCCCCTTTCTTAAGGACTCTTTTATGTGTCATATTAGATTTATGTTTGCAATAAGCCTGCACGATTTTTTTTGTGGCAGAATTGTCACTCAATTATGCTACAATGCTAATAGAGTACAAAAATCAATTGATAAACTACCTATCTTAACTATGGGAACAGAAATGCAGCAGTAGCAGAACTAGGAGAAATCACACGTGAAGAATTCTGCTACAAAGCCCAACTGGAGCAGCCTCTGCTTTGTCAGGATTTAAGGTCTCTGTAACACAGAACACTGCTTAAGGAACACGGAATTTCTCATCACAAACAGTATCAGAATGTAGACTTAAAAATCATGGTGAGAAAGCAAAAATCTCCATGTTCTTTCTCCCATTCCCAACTTAAGCTCTCCTACAGGCACTTAATAATCCTACTGTATTCATAAAATGGGATAGGAAGAATGATGCTTTGGAGGGGAACCACTTAGTTCTTGGTAATTATGCAGCATTGTGACATCTTGGCACAAAATAAGATTGGCACATTTGTTGCAGCAGCAAACTACATAGAAAATGGGCCTAGAAGAGTATGACTTTTAATCATCAGACAGTACCTATGACCATGTTTGCCTGTTGGGTTTTTTTTAAATACAATTTGCAAATGGCTGCTCTTCACCTAATTTGAAAGTTTCCCCAACTCTCTTAATGTGAAAGGGTATGTACTGTGCAGAAATTTGGATTAAAATGCCTGAATTTAGAGTGCTCTAAAGTAAAACTTGTAAAGGGAGATTTACATGAATTCTGGCAAAAAGGGAGAAGAAAGTCAATAGCTCCAAACTCTGTAATTATTTAGTGGATCTTAACAAGAGGCAGTGTCAAGTCAAATCCACTGTCTCTGATACTCCACCGTTGTCAAATTCAGCTTGCTGCAAAGTCAAACTCCAGCTTGGCTTCATAGCTCCACATGCACTTTAAAACCCTATAAACAGGTATTACTGCCAACAGAAGCAGGTCTGACCTTCCTCTGCCCCAGCCTTTTGCTCTCACTCTTCCGTTACATCAACACAAGCATTTGTGCAAGTAATGGTAATTCATGTAAGGAATTAAACCAAGTAAAAATAACCCATCCAGATTCATTCAACATCAGTTTTTCCTGAATCCATTTACTACCTGGCTACAGAAGCACTCATGCCAACAGAAGAGATGCACTAGGGCAGCACAGAGGGGGAACAAACTGACGGACAGTAAGAAGGAGGAAGTGGTGTCTTTTTGTTAAGCTTTTGTTTAAGGTAACTGCTGGTTTATGTGCTTAAATTTCGGTTTCAGTCTCTTTTTACTTCCAGTATTTATTACATTGGTTTTAAAGTAAATTAAAAACAGTGCAACCTCCTGTGCAAATAAACTCTGAAATGGATTTTAAACCTGGTTTCCTTTAGTAGATCACTATCAAACATTAAATGAAATAGATTTATTGTTTCATATTCAACACTTAAAACAAAAGACTGATAACAGAACAATTTAATCTGAACCTGCTGTATTATCACCAGCACTGTCAGAGATCTTCTTCTGAAAAAGGTATTGTTTGACAAACAATACATGAGATTTTACTTAAATCAGAATCCTAATTATAGACAAAGTCAAGTAGAAAAAAAGTCCAATTAAGACTGAATGAACTAAGATTTCATTTCTTATGCCTATTTAGAAACATCCCTAAAATCCATGTAGGCTTCTCTCTACTTGCTTAAGGCCAGACCTTCCATTATTCCAGTTCAAAGCTTTCCTCACAGAAGTCACCAATGCAACCACAATTTTGAACCCCTATGCCCCTGCTATTGCAAGACTAGGTTCTACTAAAACTGCTTCCCAGTGTTGCAGCCTACTCAACATTCAAAAGTTGAAGGATGGTAGAATTTAGATGTACCACAAAGAAATCCAACAACTAATAGAAGACCTTCTTAACTATCATCTCTTGACGAGACAAAATCTTACAGAGCGCTGCTCAGAATACTCCTTGCCCTCACCCCTGACCTCACACCCACCTCGGTGACCCCGCGTGTTCTTCACCACCATAGGGAACTCCAGCACTTCCGCCTCATCAATCATTTTGGCAAAATTCTCATGACCACCTGGCAAAAAGAAAACCAACAACATTATGTGCCACCAATCCAGTGTGGCCAAATTGGGAATGTAATTGCCACACATTCCTCCCACCCTTACAGCTTAGATAATGCAGAAAAAACTATCAGTTAAGAATGGAGCATCAGACTTTGGAGGTGTTTGTGATCTGTGGGATACTAACTCCTACTTCCTTTGAAATGGAAGACACAAGTTGACAAAGGCCTCTTGATTGCAACCCCAAAAGGCTCAATCCAATCTTCAAATATGAATGCCCTGATTCTACCATCTTATTCCATTTTATCCCTTTTACTTTATCAACTCCCACCTTTTCAAGTGTCTAGCAGGAAAATAGCACAGACATAACACCAGTAACAGTTCCATCCAAACTACTAACCAGGAAAGCAACATGGAATACAAAGACAAGGTGTAATCCAGACAGCAGCAGCAACCCAAATCTTGTCACTCCACCTCCCCCCTTTCCAGGGCTTAAGTCTCCTGCACCTCATTCTCCCTGTTTCCTGAAGTAGTACTTCAACCTTTTCATCTCCTTGCATCTGTAAGGACCTTAGAGAGTAGCTTTTAACTACCATTCACATGATCATGGTTGATACTTCAAGGTTATTTGAGTTCAGTTCAATTCACAGAAGGCTGACCACAGTACAAGAAATACAGAAGAGAAAGTCAGCAGACAAAGGGATGAGACTCCTCTAACGGCATGTGCAGTAAAGCGCGGAAGTCAAACCAAGACACTGGTCACAAAGCCAGCAGTAGCCATCACTACCCTGCCATGGATTTTAATGCATGTCATGGAACAACATGTCATTCAGCACATCCTGTTTCTCTTGGCAAAGCCAGCTCTCACTGATAACTTGATACTTGTGTTAAAAAATAAAAAGGTCACGCTTCTGTCAAATTCCAGAGGCAGGCATTAAAAGAAGTGGCAGGGAGTTGTGAAGAGAGATGTTCTGCAATTATCCCATCATTTGTGGTCTCCCCTTCCCCCCAAAAAAATTAGAAACTCAATCCTTTCTTGAAGAGCTAGAACAACCACATTTATAAATGAAGGGTATGTTTCTTCTCAAATGTGTTTTCAAAGTAATTGATGGGAAATAGTAATTCATAGTAACTGATGGAAACCCATGTTTCTGGTTTTGTCAAGTTCGTGTTTTTGTCAAGTTCCCATTACAAAAGCCTGCTGCTACAACCACACAAATGGGAGAAAAGCACTGGTATTTCCCAAGAAGGGTATCTTCAATTCTTTAATATATTGTAATTAAAAACAGAAATAGCATCAGGGTAGCTCAGACAAATGGTTCCTCTAATCTAGCACTCTTGTCAAGAACCACAGACTCCAGAGACAGGCACAAGAAACATTAATAACTAACTTCTCTGGCAGGAAACAAAACCTAGACAATTGTTAAAAGTTGAACACAAGGGCTTGTACTCTTTCTGTCCTTTCATAATAACTAATATATTTGCAGGTATTTTTATTCATATAGAAGTTTAACCTACTATGAAGTTTTACCAAAGTCTACATCTTTATAGTATCCTATGACATTTAGTTGCCTAAGTTGTTGTCTGTTGTTTTAGGCAATTGGAAAAAGAACTCAAAGTGGTTTAAGCCAAAATTGGTTGCTTGGGAGGCTGAGGTACAGTTCAAGTACTCTTCCCAAAGCCTCACAGCTAATAAACAAAGCCAAAAAACCAAAAATTTAATCTGAGTGCTGTGACTTTAATTTCTTTTCCTGGTTACTGAACACTTATCTGTAGAACTAGCCTCATGCTATCTAATTCTGTGGATTTCCAAAACTTAACTCGTGTCTTTTGCACTGCAAAAGCATAAATTATGGTAGGCAACTATGCTATCCCTTCGATCCAAAAGCCTTACCATATGAAAAAGTGTCTGGAAGAGGCACACCATGACCAGCAAGTTCTTGAAATGTCCAGAACTTGTTGACACAGTTGAGGATGGCTTGGGGACGATTCATCAATCGACAGCCCATCTTCTCTAAGTGGCGAAGGACTGTGATATCGCTGTCACTCTGGACCCAAGGTGTTGGTACACGCACAACCACCACTTGTGGGTAAGCAGTAACGAGCTCCCCATTCACCCGGAGACCTAGAGAAGGAAGAGAAAAACATCCCAATCAACTACAAGGTCTTCAGGAGAAGGTAAACAGGCAAAGAAATACGCACAATACATGATCACAACAGAGATACCAGACTTCAACAGTGAGCATTAAAACAGCGCAACTCTCCCTAAAATGCATCTTGTCAGTTGTGCTATTTCATACAGGTCACTCTTAACCCACTTAAAACTAGAACTAGGCAAAGAACAGACTGTATTCAGGCACACAATCTTGGCCTGCTTCCTAGGGTGAAGGACCTTTTTTACAGGTTGACAGGTCATCTTTTCTACGGGTGTTAGCTGCACACTACATTCACATCAGCAGTATCAATAGCTCAGGAGGTACCCGCCTCCCACCGCTGGTTCTTGCCTACATGATACAGTTCATATCTTTCCCTGTCCCAACTGTATTGATCCCTGTTTGTGGTATCATGTTACACAACATACTGCCAAAGTACCAGAGATTAGATATGATCCTTAAAAAAAAACCCAAAACAGTGTTTTTAACACAGATAATTTCAACAATCTGATTTATACTAAGTAAGTACTCAGAAATAACTTTATCAGCTAACAGGGCAGCACCCCGTGCATTAAGGCAGGAACTAGAAGGAAAGCCAGCTTTGCCACCAAGACCAATGTGTTACTTATCACAACCTATAGTTTTACAGACTATGTCTCTGAAAAAGAAACACTGAAAGACAGTCTGCAGGAATGGGAATATGATAGGATTGGACGGGAAGGCATCAAGCTTGATGAAGACAGTCTGGCACCTGAGGATGGGAAAAGACAAATAAGATTTGATATTCACTTTATTTGCCTTATGTTCAAAGTAAAACTTCCCGACTTCAGTGTAAAATACACAGCTCACACTGTTGTCAGCACCTTAAGGGTTAAAAAGAAGAAAGACGGTGAACTGAGAAATCACAGTGCATCTGCATTTCTGTGCCTATGAAAGGCCAGCTGTAACTATTCAGAACTAGCCCAAATTAATTACCTGATTAGCTCTATTCCAAAGATTTTACTTTTCAAATACAGACTTGCATCTACTCAACCTGAAGACACATATTACCAGGCAANAGGAAGGGTGTCCCCCTCTCCGTACTTCCCCTTTTCTTCTCCCAGCCAGGATGTATTTCAGAGCTTGCCTTAAATATAATGAAGCAACCACATAACTCCCCAAAGGGAAGTAGAAATATCCTGCCCAGTCCTCAGGAGGACACAGCACCACACTCTGGAAAGGCCAAAGCAGAGCCATATCCAATACAAAACCCTTTTCCCAATCCCCATTGCCATAATTGCACAGAGATGAGAAAATATAAGCAGACGGGTGCTCTGGCTGCTCACCTCATTAGCACCAAGCACTGCCGCATTGCAGCTGACATGACTCGCGTGTTTAAGCAAGCAGGATTCAGACACACACACACACACCATTTTATAGAGGCATCTCAAGAAAGATTAAAAACAAGACACTGCTAAAAACCTAAGCAGAATGTGAACATCAGGAAATGGACTACCATCTCCTTTAGCCTGAAAAGGAGTACAGATTCAGCAAGCAAAAGATTTTTAACTTATTAGCCAGATTCCACCTTACACATGTATTTTCTCATTTAGGTACATGCCCAACTACACCCACTTTTTGCCACTGTAATTGCATGCATGTCCTGATCCACATGCAAGCTGTGCAACAATCCTTTTTAAAAGGACTGCATTTTCTGTAGAGCCCCAAAATTGCCACTGTATCTTTGTTGTGAACCAAAACTACATAGTTTTCTAATCTGTAATCTGTCAGAATCTATTTTGTTGTTTTGCTTTAAAGTCACACCACATGCTGAAGTTTTGCACCATGGAGTCTGAAAAACAGCAGTTTGAGATGTATATGCCTCACCTGGGTTTCTCCTGAATACCTGCATTAGATGTGACTATCAGACTGGTGTAAATTCAGGCTGGCCACCATCCCCCCTGGAGTGACTTTGGAAGTACAATGATGTTATCGACAGAATAATCTGAGCTTTTGTTCCAGATTCAATCATTTTCTCTGGTCTGGATACTGTTCTCCCCAGAACAAAAAAAAAATTCTCTCCCCTCATAAAAGGCAGTTTACAAACAAAGAGAAATGCTACTCAATTAAATGTATCATTTGAATTCACTACTACTGACATGCGCCATAAAAATTAGCTGCAGTCTCCCAGCAACACAGCACTGCAAACAGAAGCAGCTTTATTACAGTAAAAAGGGGAGTCAGATTCTGCCATTTTGGAACAAGCTTGTATTCAGCATTCCATCTGAGACCCAGCAGTTAACAATCAGGTTATTGGTCATTATTGCTGAGTGCGCTGATATAATATTTTTTATTCACTATGATGTGCTGAAAGCAGTAACACAGAAGATATTAATGCATACAATTAATTTCTTTTCCAAAGAACCAATTCATGAATGCAAAGAGGGAGGAAGGAAAAAAGAGATGTTACAGAGATGTTACTTAAAGAATGGTTAAGAGGTACTTAAACTTTTTTTTAAATGGAGATGAATGAACTCTTTCCTCTGCAGTAATAGTACCATCCTAGTCCCAGAACAGTAGTAGTGAGTTACAGTCACAGTTGCCTGTGGACAATGAACTGACCTCACAAACACGCAGAATGCCGATGTTCAAATCATACAGAATTACCTTCACAAATAACAAGGTGGTCCACTTGTTGGCCTTCTCAATAGATGCCCATGACATTGCACACACGGCAAAGAGACAGCTATACAGTCCTCTGAAGTACCAATACTGACAGCCAGGAAAGGGAGATTCCATGCTTCTCTAATACTATACTAGCTTTACCAACATATAACAACCATTTTACCAGTGCCTGGGGAACAATTTCTTAGGTTATCATAAAACTTTTGGGTATTCTTTGGCCCCATGAGATAGACTCCCAAGCTGGAATATCACACTATAAAAACAGATGTAAATCCTGCACTTGAACAAGACCTGTTCTTTCACTCAGTACCAGCTTTCTTTGTTCTTCCTCTGCAAGATTAAACTCTCCAAAAAGAATATGGTAGACTTTTAACATTATACAGCAAACGTCACAGTGTTCAGATGAAAGTGCAAAAGGAGTTTTTGCAATGCTAACTAATCATTTGGGAATGAACTTGACCAGTTACATCACATCCCTCAAATTAAGGTGAAAAGCCTCAAGATTCTCTCAAAGACAGTTCAAAGTAGTACATGATAGAGCTGAGTGGGTAAATGCATGATTCCTCATCAGCTGGCCCAACTGGTCCTGCTGAAGAGAACAGCAGGTGAGCTTGAAGTACAAAGTAGCTGGTCTCTGCTAAAAAGGCTTATTTTGACCTAAACAGGTTAGAAACCATCACATGAACCTGTGAAGTCCACAGAAAATGGATGCAGCTTTGAACACTAGTGAAGACAGAAGAAAGAGGCAGAAACTTCTACTGCTGTTACCAGTGACATCAGAAGACGTGTATCTATACCCTAAGAATGTTCTTGAGACAGTAATACCTAACATGGTAGAGCCTATTTGCATAGCAAGATACTCAAGATGACAGTTGCCTCTCAACAGTCTGATTTAGTACAATTTTAGGGTGGATACACATACTTTGGAAACAACACAAAATTCTGTAACTTCCCAGCCCTCAATCATACATGTGGGGATTTTTTAGTACCTTCTGTCTTCTTCCCTATGACAAATTTATCTCATGAGCACAATTTTCCAATGAAAAAGCCTAACTCTTAAGAGAGTTATCATTTAGGTGGCACACATTCCAAATGAAATGCCTCAAAATATGGACATACAAACAAAACTGAGTTACCATGACTTAACAAGTTGCTGCCTGTCAGCTAAGACTCCTAAGCTGACTATGTGCTTGTTCCCACCCTACAGCAAATCACAAGGCAAAGTGCTTGACCTTAAGCCTCAGTAAAGGTATTCTACAATAATGGATCTCACTAAACAACTGGGACAAGCTAAGTGCCCAAATACAGGCATTGTAACAATACCCCATAAAGCTTGCAAGCCGAACATGCTTCTGCAAGTCAATCACATCCACAGCCAGAATACGTAAATTCTTAAACTGCATCCTCACACCTATTACAATCCATAAGCATTAGTGCTTCATCTACCCAGTTGTCCTACTTTCTTGTGCTTTAGAAACTCTAAGAAGGACTTCTATGCTGATGGCATTCTGCGGCTTCTAAACATCTTAATTCACACCTGTCCTGGTTTTGGCTGGGATAGAGTTAATTTTCTTTCTAGTAGCTGGTACAGTGTTATGTTTTGGGTTCAGGATGAGAATAATGTTGATAACACACTGATGTTTTCAGTTGTTGCCAAGTAGTGTTTATACTAAGTCAAGGATTTTTCAGCTTCTGATGGCCAGCCAGCAAGAAGGCTGGAGGGGCACAAGAAGTTGGAAGGAGACACAGCCAGGACAGCTGACCCAAACTGGCCAAAGGGCTATTCCATACCACGTGATGTCATGCCCAGTATATAAACTGGGGGGAGTGGGGCTGGGAGGGGTCACTGCTCAGGAACTAACTGTGCATTAGTCTGCAAGTGGTGAGCAACTGCATTGTGCATCACTTGTTTTGTATATTCTAATTCTTTTACTATTGTCATTTTATTATTATTACCGTTATTATTTTCTTCCGTTCTGTCCTATTAAACTGTTGTTATCTCAACCCACAAGTTTTACTTTTTTTTCAATTCTCTCCCCCATCCCACTGCGGGGTGGGGAGTGAGCAAGTGGCTGTGCAGTGCTTAGCTGCCGGCTGGGGTTAAACCACAGCACCCAAGCAGCATTTTAAATTGCTAGACATTTTTGAAACTTGTTCTGTTCAGTTTGCGTTCTACACAAATCCCTTCCAATCTCTACAAGAATCAATTCATCAGCAGAGTAATAGCTACTGCAAAGCAATATCTCGTGTCCAGTTTGCATGTTAACAACAATTGTCCTTTCAGCTGAAACAATGCAAATATTTTCACAGATGGAACATGGTTTCAGGAGATGGGTCTCAAACCTCAGAGATTTGCAATGACATCAAAAATAATTAGAGGTTTTATAGCTGTCATTATAGCAAACATCAGGCATTTTTAACAAAAAATAAATCCCAGTAATATCAAATAAATTGATAAAAGTGTTTACATTCCAAATTATAATTTTGGAAAACAGTCCAAAAAAGCAAACTGAGTCACCAAGACCACAAAGTACTTAGGAGTCAAATTCAGGTCTTCAAGTACAGCCTGTGACCATAAGAACCATACCCAACTTCTTCAATAAAATGGTATGACACAGAGCTAAATGTTTTAAGTTATTTAATATACAAGCAGAAGGAGACCTGGGTAGGCTTACATATAAATCAAATTACTTGCATAAAAATAGAAGTTTCGATGTCATTTCCATCATCAGTATTAATTGATATAGACTATGATAGATGAAAAGACTAAGGTAGCTGGAAATGTCAGAAACTGTGGCCTGGGGAAGAAACCCAAGGGACACTGACGTAACAGTAATGAAGAAGAAACTTTCTCAGGGAGAAGTACTACATTTACTTTTACTTCTATATGTACGTTAGAAAATCCTAAATCATTAAACCAGTTTCCATGATGAAAAACACCAAGCCTTTCAATCTGTGCCTGAAGACAACTGATAATTGCCTTGCTACCCATGGAATTTCATTCCTACCATATCCTATTTCTGCCCAAATGGATCAAAAGAGCAGGAATGATGTACAAAAGGTGGGTTTGCAGATGTTACCTATTCAGTGCTGACATGAATACAGTGACAGGAAACGTTCTAGTCATTAAGCTGCCTTCTTTCAAACTGACTTCCAAACGTATACATGTTACAGAATTTATCTGAGAACTGTGTGACTATGAGAAGTGCCCAAACATGACAACTAAGTTTAATTATTCCTTGTGGAGCATGGATAGCTATGAAAGGTATTCTTGCCTCTGCGGTCACAGCTGCCACAAGCAGCCACTTCTCAGAAGAATCTAACTTCAGTGACTGCCTCTGTCTTTGGCAAAACCCCTAATAAATGCCAACTGCTCCGAAACATGTAAGTAAAATGAAGGAGGAAAAAAATGTTTCAGTATTCAGATAGCTCCAGTATGTGGAATACATTTCCAACAGGCATAGCATATGAGTGGAACAATGCATGGTCATCGTGAATGCAGCATTTGAAAAATAGAATTTGAATCAAATTTTCAAAACCACTACACATACACCAGCTCCCATCATATTCCCAACAGGAGCTAACAGGGACTGAGAACTTCCAAAAATATTACTGAGCTTTTTCCTCAGAGATCTGTATGCTACCCTGAAAGTCTCTAGCTCTCTCAACTTCATTACACCAATTTATTCACCCATCCATCCATGGAGTTGCTAACGTTTCCCAAATGAACAGTCACTCAGCAAGCAGGCTATAATGAATTCAACTTAATTCAGCTGGGAAAAACAGGCTAGCCTTCCAGCACACAAACCTTTCCTCATATTTTGAGGACATCACATTCTGCTACCTGCTTTTCCCAATTATCAGTTGTTCTAACAAGAATCACTGACTTTTTCTACAAACCTAGATTCACACCTGTTCTCAAAGCAGTGCATTCCTTTTTCTGGTTCATTCATCCTCCCAATATCCATCAGCCGCAAGACACTGCACAGTATTTGTGTTAAAGTTCTAAAGTGTTTAATAATACTTACAGTTTACTTGCAGAAAATTGTATGTGTTTCATCCTAATTGCCATACAAAAGCAAGCTTAAAGCTTAAAAGGGAAATGCCCAAACTTTAACAGCAGATTACTGGCAATAACAAGACATGCATTCCCTCACCAAACTCAAAAGAACTAGACCTCTAAAATTTTTCAAACTCAGCATACTTCAAACATACATTCTGCTAAGATAGCGGCAGAATTTAGGAATAATTAACAAAAGTAGAATTAACAAAATACTATTGTATACCTCAAAAGCCTGCTGCAAAATGTTGATTTAACCTTTCATATCCATCTTACAAAACAAATGTAAGCAATATAAATGCCCACAAATTGGGTGATAGGTAGTAAAGTACAGCACTTTAAACACAAATTCATTTAAACTAGAACTTAACCTTTGAAGAGCAGCTAAGCGCTGAATTTTTAGAAATTCACCAATTTATTAACATCAAACTAAGCTTCCCCCTTGGGACTTGCACAGGCATTTTCTCCTCTGCATCACTCTACCACCTCACAGCCATAGTTCATTAGTTTGAACACTAAGTTGTCACAATTTCTCCAAAATTTCACTGCTATGCAAAAGCTCCTTTGATATCCAGTATTACCAAGCTACTTTTTACTTTACTGTACATAGAAACAGATTTCTACAATAGTTCTGTGCTGGGTGTTTTAAGTTCATATTCTCTCTTTTTTCTATCCTACTTACCCATTTTTCAAACCAAATTAACAAGTTCTGGCATTTAACCCCATGGGTTTAATATGACCTCGATCTCCTCCACACAAACTTAACCAAAAAAGCTTTCTTGTCAAGATACACTTCCATAGCTCAGCAGTTCAAATGAAATCACACATAGCAGAGACAAAACTGATCTCTCTAGAACAGTACTACGCCATTCTATTCTGAAACAGAGAGCAGAGAAATAAAGAGGAGCAGCTTCAGCTTCAATCCGTAAATTCCTAACACAAGCATTGTGAAAACTTTCACAAAAGCCCACTGCTGCAGCTCCAAACAGAAGGCAAACAGGTACCCGAGTTAAACCAGCTCATGAAGTATCATGTCCCTTCCTGGACTCAGAGGACCTCTTCCCTTGCCCAGGAAGAACACAGCATCATTCTTAGAAGCGCATGGGCTACTGAGAAGGGTCAAAAACTTGGGAAGGACGATGATGCTCAAACTGATTATGGCCATTCTGGATTAGGGGTTCTTTTTGGGCACAAGGGGGAAACAGACCAGATGCCTATATGCGTACCTCACTAAATCAATAATAAGCAGACTGATGATGGCTAGATCTGTGTTTCTGAGCTACATTTCTAGTCACAATACATTGTTTGCTTACAATCCCAAACCACAAGCACTTCTTCAGAATCATGCACAAACGTGATGTGAATGGATCCAAACATAAAAATGTATGTCAAAGGTACATTACAAACACAAATTAATTCTAGACCACCATCTTGCTTTGAGAATTGATTTTATGGTAGATATATAAACATGGAAACTATACTGAAATCATGTTAGAACCTTAGCTACCATTATTGTATATATATAAACACACAATTAAGAAACTTCACATCACTAATAAAAAATACATTTCCAGAGACTACTTAAAAGGCATCCAAACAAGTATAGAAAAAAATATACAATATTTTAGCCCTATTCCCAAACATGGATGCTTTAGTGATATTAACTGTTAAGATACATTTTAAATGGAGCATTGTAAAAAAAACTGAAGAAAAATGCCACAAAAGCAGAATCAAAAGATTCATTAAACAAAACAAAACAGTGTTGGAAAAGATGTGATTTCAAACACCTTGAAAAGTCAATTTCTGCATTTCCCACTGAGTTTATTCTAAGTTCTCATCACACATCTGCTTTCCTAATTTGCTGCTGGGGAAAGTTAGAAGGATTTTAAATATTTTCCATAGCATAAACTCAAAGATAAAATATTCAGGCTGAGATCCATTTAAATTTACTGAAATTAAAAATTAAGTGTAGCTGTTGATCAAAGTCTTAAATTATTTGAATTATAAAAAAGCGAAGTCTCTCATAGCTCAAGTTAATGACTGAGTGCAAAGGAGATGGTTTTGACTTGAATGTTGCAAAAAGGTTCCCCAATTCTTATACAAGTATATGCATGCACACATGCTATATAGCCACTGCATAAGCATTGATTAGATTGTCTTTTGTCTATTAAGATTTCCCAGCAAAGCTCTCAAGGAATATAAATGACTCTTCTTATTAAGAGAAAGCTCAGGCTCACAAACAGCATTTATGTATCCTGCCCTCACCCACTATATGCCTTTATTTCTAGCAACTACACTACAAATACTTTTTCTTGGTTTTACATGTAAAAATCAAAAAGCCTGGGGTTTCATGATCAGTTTAAGTTGATCTGATCTAAGCCAGAGCTGACATACATAAGGACAATCTTGTCTTTTACCACACTACCAGCCCTATCATCTCTCCTTTGTCCGGGTGTCAGTAACCAAGAGGAAGTCAATTTGGGGGAGGTGGGGAGCAGTATTGAGTTTTCAGATTACCATAGCTTTGCAGTTGTTAGTATCAACATTGTGAAAAAACATATAAGGCATGATGAGAGGGAGAACAACACTGCTACTTTAAGTAATAGAAAGGTATTAAATCAGCCTAAGCCCAAAAAAAGCGAAACTAACTTCTCGGTGAGGTTTCACAAGATAGCCTAGAGAACAAACCTACCATTGAACCCGAAGGAGGCATTCACACTGCCCTGTTCTGACCATACAGTTCCACTCTCCTTTACTCCATTTGTGGCACTTGTCTCATCCTCAGTAAGTTAGGTCAGATAGCTACATTTGCAAAGCACCATTCAGGGTTTTTTGCACTCAGTTACTTAACCTGAGATATTTGTGAGGCAAGACCTCAGTTAAGCAGATCCCATCCTGCAAGAGCAAAGGGTGGGTATGCACAGACAAGGAGAGGTGAGGAGTCAGACTGCCTTTTGGGCAATGGAAGTCCAATCAGTTCTAACATCTAACAAACGACCACACTTGGACACAAACACTATAAATCAGCAGAAGTCACCACTGCCACTGAAAGAAACAGTCCTGCTCTTTTGCTATTGCAGCTGCTGCTTCCAAATCCCACGATGCCTCTCCACTTTACCTGCAAAAGTATTTGCACACCTACATGATAACATGAATCTACAGGAAAAAGAAGGCAGCACAGAAACAAAAACATGCAGGTAAAGATAATAGCGAAGGCTTTCCTCTACTTCTTTCAGTGTCAGTGTCATCTTAAAATCTTTGAGATTACTTCTGAAGTAGACAAGGATTTTAGAGATTATTATTTCGATTAGCAACAACAGGTTAATCAGCCATTGCTACTACCAAGCTTGTTGCAGCATGTTTAAAGTAACTTTCATTTTCTTGAAGGAATCTCAGTCCAAAATAGGAAAAAACAGGACAGTCTAACCTTAGTAACAAAAAAAAAAAAAAAACCCAAAAAAAAAACCCCACCCAAAAGCATGTAGTATCTTTTATTATCTCTCAGCTATTAGCTTCTTCTCTAAAAAGAAGGAAAAAATTCTTTCACAGAACACAGCCCTTTTGCTATTTGCTTTATCAACTTCTTGTGTTGTTCTCCCCAGTGATTAATGGTGTTAAATGCTGTTAAGTAATTCCCAATTTTAAGCTCAGAAGTTTGCTGGCAGAAAGGGTCTGGGTCATTCCTTTAATATATTAAGACTATACATTTATGAAAACAAGGAATGCCTTTTCGATGCATGATTACAATTCCCAAGTTTGACAGTGACACAGACTGTTAACAGCAGTATCCACAGTCAGGAATAAGTTTGCACAATAAGAACACTGGTTGAGAGAGTCCCTTGGGAGACAGTCCTGAAGGGCAAAGGGGTCCAGGAAGGCTGGAGGATATTTCCATGTGCTCCAAGATGTGCTGCAAGACGAACTGCCAGGGAAGACGACTGGCCTGGCTGAACAGGGAGCTTTTGCTAGGACTTAGAGAGAAAAAAAGGAGAGCTTACTGTCTTTGGAAGAAAGGACAGGCAACTCAGGAGGAGTACAGGGATCTTGTTAGGTCATGCAGAGAGGAAATTAGGAAGGTGAAAGCTCAGCTAGAACTCAATCTGGCCACTACTGCAAGACACAACAAAAAATGCTTTTATAAATATGTTAACAATA
>VYZV01012696.1:334-11088 GCA_013401275.1 Pandion haliaetus | reverse complement strand
GATGTATTATGAAATATGAATTCACTGACGTCAACAGGAGTTTTGCTTTTTCTTCCAAATTCACATTTTGCAGGGATGCAAGGGCAGAGGGGGAAAGAATGATAGTAAGAAGCCATTTGATTTGTATTGAGTTTAATGCTAGTGAGATAGGCCATGAGAATGTCTTACGGCAGAAGCAACCAAACTTCTTGATCTTTGAAGCAACATATCAGTACTCCATGTGACCAAAAAAGCAGATCCCTCTGATGCTGCTTTGCCCCTATACCACATGACAACTTGCACCACACCTCCTCCTCCCTCTCCATTTATACATTATCATCTTCCCAATGTAGTATTTGCCTGCCTCACTGCTGTGTTCTCAGATGCAAGTGTAAGACACGTCTGTGACTGCCTTCCTTTGCAAGATACTGTGATGGTGCAGATGGGGGAGCTGCTAGCGACTGCATAGTAATGAGCCATTGTGTGTCTAATTTGGTTTTCTGTTTTTAAGGTCTCCTGGCTCTTGCCTATTTTATTTCTACATGTTTTTATTGTTTCAAATGGGTTTCCTTCTCAGGACAACAGTGCTAACTGCCTGAATGTCTAGGAAACATCCAAATAAGCTTATGTATGGTTTACACCAAAGTGCTTGTGAGTTGTGTGGCGCTTACAACATGCAGTTTGGCTAACATTAGTCTATGTCCTAATGTTGCCTGTCCTTTTTCCTTCCCTAAATTTTCTGAGATTTTATTTTACAGTTAAAAAAGAAGAAAAAGAATACAATTTGTCTTTCTATTGCATTTATTGACTGTTTTGATTCTTAAACTTTCCCTGTTTCTAATTGAATTGTAGGATGAAGTTTGTCCTAAGTCGGATGGGGATCCCATTCAGCGGTGTGTATGGGCAACTGCTGTTAATGTAAAAGACAAGTTCATTTACGTAACTCAGCCCACACTTGACAGAGTTCTTATTGTTGATGTACAGTCTCAGAAAGTTGTACAGGTATTTAGTTCTCATTTTTAAGTTAATATCTAATTTGGACACAATAATTTAAGTTTTTCCTTCATATTTTGAAAAAAATGCAATTAGCTTGAGTGTAAACACAATATCTAGAAAAAAGCTCATCTACTTTTGACATTTAGCAGCAGTTTTGTGACTGTTCTTGTCAATAAGCAATTGGGAAGCAGAAAATCAACATGAAAATACCTCTTATAAATATTAATCAAGTGGTTGAGGAAATTAGTTCTTTGGCAAGTTCCTGGCTTGAGGTACTTTTCCCTTGAAAATGAAGATTCATTAAAATGGAGTCTTATCACAGCAACGTGTCTTATCAGTTTTGACACGAAAGGTCAGGGGGGTTAGGTCTGGTTACAGAATGTGGAGGAATATTATTCAGTAAGGTTTTTAGACAGAGAAATTACTGGAATTGTGGAAGACCCAACACCACCCTTAGCCAAGAGTGGAGACTATGAATTTGAACTTCTCTATTCGTCTCTTCTGTGTAGGTAGTACTATCAGTTTCTCAGTCTCTGGGATGCTAGAGATACTCTGCTTAGTCAAAATAATTCATTGGGTAAAAGAGAGAAATCAATGCTATGGTATAGGGATTAATGCAGCCTTATAGTTTGTGGAAGACCAAGGTACAAGGCAATGCTAAAATGGATATTAGGTTTTTGGAGCTGTAAAGTTCCATCAGGAGAGCCTGAGAGAGTCACAATATATTCCAAATGGTCAGTAGTCTTACTGGCATAGAGTAAAAAAATGATATTTAGTTGCTGCTACTCAAATCAAATACTATAACCACTGTACTCTCGTCTCTCTCTTTCTTTTTTTCTTTATGTATCTGGTAATATCAATGATATCATTGCACTAGGAGGTTAAATAGGCGATTTGCATGAGGACAAAAATAAAATTCTAAAAATTAAATTCTAAAAATATATTTTCTGAATAGAAAGAGAATATTTAAAGTCTTAACATGTTTGCATTAACAAGGCATATGGAAAAGGCAAAATCGTAATTTTTTTGCTATTTGGTTTCTGCCTGGTATTCCCACCATATTACACCATTTTTCTTTCTTTTTTTTTATTTAATCAGACACATACAATAGAATATATTTCATTATGTAGTCTTTAGTCCTTCAGGATGATGTCATTTGACCAGAAAGATTAGTTTTATTTCACTTTCAGTGGCAAAAAAAGTCAATCAATTATAGTTGGGGACTGTCAACAGTCCTGTCAGCAGACAAGGGGCTTGCTGGGCAAACAGCTCTGAAGCTAGTTAATATCTTGTTAACAATCCTGCTCTGATTATCAGAAGGAAAGACACTTGTATGTGAAATTGATAAAGAGATTTTGACACCACATTAGGTTTTCTGATTCAAATTTTAATCATACAAATGTGCCTAACATCTACAGGGTTACTTACAGTATCATCACATTCATAGGAAACAGATGTTCTTTAGCTAAATAAAACATGGGTTTTTTATTAGAAATCTAATCTAAACTGTTAATAAAAATATTTAAATAGAGTTTTTGTTCATGCCGTATGCCTTTTTCACCAATAAATGAATTAAAATCTTTAATGTACGGATGATATATCATATATTAGGCTCTGGGGAGGCCTTATTATGGCCTTTCAATACCTCAAGGGTCTTATAAGAAAGATGGGGACAGATTTTTTAATAGGGCCTGTAGCGATAGGACAAGGGGTACTGGTTTTAAACTAAAAGAGGAGGGGTGCAGACTAGATATAAGGAAGAATTTTTTTATGAGGAGGGTGGTGAGACACTGGCACAGGTTGCTTAGAGAGGTGGTAGATGCCCCATCCCTGGAAACATTCCAGGTCAGGCTGGAAAGGGTTCTGAGCAACCTGATCTAATTGAAGATGTCCCTGCTCATCGCAGGGGGGTTGGACTAGATGACCTTTCAAGGTCCCTTCGAACCCAAACTATTCTATGATTCTATAATATTAGTATACATATGTATTATGTATATTAATGTAAAAATTAAAAATACATACCAAAATTGCAATTTTAAAATTACATTAACTTGACAAATAATTTGAGTTTTAATAATTTTGCATTCTTCAAACATCTGCATTTTCTGCCTTCTGTATTTTATGTCAGCTGGCTCAGCAGACATAGCTTCCTCAAAATCTGACCTATCCAAATGGTAACAGGGACTTATAAAATGTTTTATTCAAAACGTTAATAATAAAAAGTTATTAATTTTTTGTTCTTTTACTTTTTTTTTAGTTAAATTTACCTTTGCTTATCAAAGTAGAGATGAACTGAATGGATAATGAATTTTTGTTTTCTGAAAACAAGACTTTTTTTTCAACCAATTCAATATACTTCTTCAGGAAGAGAGACTAAAAAACCATAGTCTTAACGCAGTCCAGAGATTGAAGGACTGGAATCGCTGGCAATGGTTTCCCTGGTCTCTGGCTGACATTCATGTGTCATTTTGCTTTCCTACAGATGATGGATGAAATACCAATTTAACTGAATTTATTAGCATTTAGACTTCAGTGGCAAGAGCATATTAAGCCTTTTGAGCTCACTGAAAAATATTAGAGAAGTTGGAGGTTCTTTTAAACTTAGGTTTTATGGAATAGTTTGATTAGTAGACTCTTCTAAATTGCCTTCAGTTACATTAGTTATTATTTCACTAATTACTTTACCATTAACTGAATGTTTAGAGATACCGCAATGATGTATGTTAATTAAAAAGTGAAATTCAATAAATCAGCTACATTAAAAGTATACCCCTCCCCCAGAAATATGTGAAGTGATTCTCCAATTTTTTGATGGAGTTAGATAGGTTGCTGTTCTATCACATATATATTCAAGTTTCTAATGAGCTGAAAAACAGATATACCGTATGCCTAGGTGTTGCACAGAGCTTTGTGCACTTAAGTCTGTGCTGCTTACCGAATATATTGACCTAAAAACAGGTACTCCACAAGTCTTGTGCTAGTCCAGGAAAAAAACCCCTTTCACTTTCAAAGGAATTTTATTCTGAGGGATAGAATAGTATTGCTTTTCCATTACTTTAATAATATCTGGATCATGAACTTAGGGAGCTATAGAATGAAATTTATCCCATCTGTGGAAACCCTTTGAAGGAATTAAAGTCTCAGTTTTGATGGTTCTAGGATGTTTAGATATTAATGATAAATTATCTTTCCATGTCACAATACTTAACATAGACATTTGGTAAGACAATATGACTAAGGGATAACAGATGAACTGGATAAGTAAATTAAACCAAGTGTGTTACTGTCACTTTTGGGCACCTGAGCAGAATTTCTGATATTTGTTACTGACCTGAATATTACTTCCTAGGATACACTTAGCCAAATATATGGGAAATGTGCTATGGGACTTGCTTTGTGTCCAGCTTAACCATGCTGATATTCAAAACAGACTTTTAGAAAAGCCAAGTAAAAGTAGTTGCAAACAAAATAAATCATGAAAGCACAAAACCTATACAATTTTTTACACATACTGTAAGACTATAAAAAATAAAACTACTGCTGATTCACAGCTGGCTTTTAGAATTGAAGTAAGGCTAATTTGGAATTTAGTGACAAGTTAAGAGGTATTTTGTTCATCATTTCTTTTAACAAGCATGGCCCTGTCTTTCTTATCTTTTAACAATAAGCGTTTTTTTGTGGGTTCGTTTTTTGCAAGCAGCAAGATTTTTTTCCAACAATTAAGTGTTGCTCTACTCGTATCATATGCACATACACAAACACTCATACAACCAGGAAGCAAGGAAGGGAGTTTAATTCTCAGTCAGATCAGTCTCTTTTCATTACTTGTAGTACTGCCTAGTGCAGAAAAAAAAAATCAAAATGTAAATTATTTTTTGGAAATAGTTACTAAGCTGTTCAGAAGTGAGAGCAGTTTGCTTACTAGACTGCCTTTTCTCTTAGTGTCATATTAATACAGAGGATATTATTTCCATTTTAACTATTCCTAGTCTATATCTTAAAGAAGAAACCACCTATCTGCTCTGTAAAACCAAATTTTAAAAAATGCATACTCTAGTAGGAACAACTGTGGAGAAAACTTCATATTTGGAAAGTGAGCAGCACTCTAATAAAAATTCTGTCAGGTACAAAAAAGCTGAAGACAACTAAAAACGCATTTGAAAGGGCTTTAGTTGTGTAACTGTGCTGTTTTCTGTGTAAAAATAATGTTGATTTGGTTTTGCTTATTATGGTGTTTTCTCTGAAGTACTGCTAGGTATGTTAGATTTACTCCTTTCTACTATGAAAGTTAACATAAAAGATGTGTGTACAGGTGCACGTATGTAACAATGAGATTTGAGGATGATTTATTTCTATGAGAACTGTATTTATCAAAATAAGTACTTAAGACTCTAGAGCAGACTAACATGAAACCTATTGGAAACATGGATGGTGTATCTTTAGAGATAGGTGTAGATTTTTTGATTTAGCCAGGTAACTCTGATTATAAAGTTAAGTATTTGCTTTCATTTGTAAATTCTTGAAAGCAAGCGCTGTCACCTGCAATTGCCCAGTATTGCTTAGCAGTGCACCATTAACTGGGATGACTTGGAGGCATGCTGAAGTAAACAGAGCTCATCACAGTTCAGTCCCCACTGTGCTGCTGGCAGATAAGCCTGGCTAGCTAGAAACAGCTGTGAAAGACTGCTTCTGAGATGTTCAGTTCCTTTCTGCTGCTGTCTCCTCTCTTGGGAGCTGCATTACCTGTGCTTGGCTCCACAGGCAGTTCCTTCTCCTTCTTTCTCCTTCTCCTGGCAGTACCAGGGCCCAGACCCTGAGCACAGCTGGCACTCATTCAGCAGAACATGTACAGGTCAGACCTTCTGTCTAGGGAAGCCAAAAGGAAATTTGACACACCTGAACAACTTGGCTATACAACAGCCCAAGGATTATTTTAGACAACTTGTCTTCTAGCCTGCAGTAGGAAAATGTTATCAAACACAAATGACCTTTTTCAAGGGGTATCTTTCTGATTTTAAATGAGCCATTGAGCAACCTGGCTTCATTTTCCATTTTCAAAAGGAAAAACAAATTCTGCCTAGATGAAGCTGTGGCTTGCAATACCTCAGGAGTACAGTTAAGTATCATCAGCAGTCTCAACCAACCATTAGTGCATTATCTTGAGGATCTACATCATTAGTTTAAATTAGGTTCACTTAATTAGCCAGCTGGTACTCTCCTTGACAAACTGATAAACAAGCTGTGCTTTACAGTTCCATGATGGTGAGACTAAAAAACAATTTCCACCCATTTTTTTCCTGCTTTAATGATGAAAAGAGTAATCCCCCCAGTTGTTTACCTCGTGCAGAATGTCTCTTAATCAAATATGTTGTCCTCCCATTTCATACCTCTGAAGTCTTCAGTTGTTCTCATAACGAAGTGTAGAGTTTGACTGTCAAAAAGGTTTGTGGTCTCAAGAGACAGTGCTCAAGGTTGTAGGGAAAACACTTTGGTTCTGATCACAAGTCTACCAAAAGTAGCAACTGTAATTGGAAAACATAGGAAAACAATCTTTCCAACTGCAACAAAATATACCCAGTTTAGCAGATTTAGGAAGCTTTGTGTGTAGCAATATTGTGTTGGTTTTACGCAGGACTGTGTACTACCACCTTGCATTGATTTCAGTATGTGGCTTGAGAATACTCTTTGCTTTTTAGCCATTTTCCAGTAACTGGTGTAGATTTTAAACTGATAATGTATAAAGTGAGAGTGATGGTAGGGGAGGAACGTAAGTACTTTTTTACTTGATTTAAAACCATTGTTTTCAGCTTCTTAATAGCTTCACTATAATGTAAATTTGATGCGAAATCTTAGAGCACATAATGAGTAAAAATCACTTTTTAAGCAATCCCGTAACTTTGAATCGATCAGAGGGCTGTTTCAACGATTGAAGACATAATTTTTAAACACAATCTGAAAACATCAGGAAATGCATGTCCAGTCTTCAATTTAATTCAAGCATATATATTCTTTTTCTTTTGAAAATATGACAGAAACTAAGGATTTATATTTTTATTATGTTTCAGGCAGTAAGTACAGATCCTGTTCCAGTGAAACTACACTATGACAAATCACATGATCAAGTCTGGGTGCTGAGCTGGGGCAACATGGAAAAGAATTCACCAACTTTGCAGGTGAGGTGATCAGAATGATTACATGCAAGGAAATCTAGACAAGTTGAACCTTTGTGTAATTGCAACGTTTTGTATGTTTTCCTTTAAGCATTAATATCATGACCCCCGCAGTAGCAGTGAAATGATTTCAGGTAGCCAGAAAACAATTCAGACAACTTACTTTGCTAAAAGAGTTAGAGATTATTTTCAACATCCCTTACTCAGAAGTGACAATGCAAAATTGATAGAAGGATAAGGAATACAGCTGAAAGCAGCAGCATGTTTTGTAACTGCCAGTCTTTTGAGAGCAAACTGTTGCTGTTTGTGATGGTTTTGTCCCTAATTAAAGGATAAACTGGATTTTAGGCATATTCTTATTTCACTAAATTATATTGATGCTCTGGAGGTGACAAGCTCCATCTTTACTTTTTTTTTTTTTTTTATGTAAAATAATAAAAATCTTTACTTTTCCTATGCCTATGAGCAGTGGCAAGCCTAGGGACAGTCACTAAAGAAACATTTCAAGAAGCTGTACTTGCATTTCTGCTTTTTCCACTACTTTCTGTTCCTTATTTAAAGTAATCCCCTGGGAATATGGTGATGGTCTTTATGTGATAATTTCAAAATTCCTTTTTATTTCAACTTAATTTTCTTTTCTTTACAGTTTAATTAAATCCTTATGTATTTAAATATACATATATAAGATAATAAAAGAAGTTCACAGGGATCAAGCAGAAAAATGAGTAACATTTGAAAACACCTTTTTAGCACCTACAGACTCTTAGTAACTATGAGTATGCAGTGTAATTTGTGGGAGTTTAGCTGTCACTCCTCTCCAGAAAATGACTGATAATTGAGTCAGTCTTACCATGTTTTAAAGCGACTCATCATCTTCATTCTCATTTTTCCTTACAGTACAGATAATTGATTATTTTCTTTTTTTTTATTGGCTCTTAAGTACATGTATGTGAATATCATAGTGGCTATTACATGGAATTGTCTTTTATTGGCCGATAAACATTTACCTCAGAGAAGGTACAAGATTTAGGGATTCGAGGAAAATTGCTTCATAGCAATGTGTAAACTCAAAACTTGCTCTTCTGAAATATGCCTGTGCTATGTTGAATTACCTTATGATTGACAAGAATTGGGAGTATGCACAGCCATAGCTTCCTGTGGATCAGTTGATAACATCTTATCTTTTCACTGTGGCTGAAGTGCTTAAGAAATTCCATTGCACTCTACGATATAGTGTAAGAAAAAAAAAGGTGAACAAAAGACTGTTGGCACCAAGAACTGCTAGAGGCTTTAGGAATGTAAATGAGTAAATATGGACTCGGTGGAAAAAAAGGGGGAAAAAGTAAATATGAAGATTAAGTGGTGAGGTATGTAACAGTTCTCTGAAATCTTCAGTGCTGATCAGCTTTACTCACTGTCATTTGTGTTCTTTTTCTTGGTAACTGGAGGATAATACAAGAGATGGAATACAGAGGCAATACTGTGAATTTATTTGGATAGGGATTAAATTTTGAAATTGTATTTCAATAGTTTATAATGATGTTACTTTATGTAGGTGATAACACAAGCCAGTGGGAGTGTTTCTCATCACACAATCCATACTCAGCCAGTGGGAAGGCAGTTCGACAGAGTAGATGATTTTTTCATTCCAGCTACAACCCTTATCATTACCCATATAAGGTAAGTTTTAGCTGAATTGTAATTAACTTTCAAATGAACTATATCACATTGTCTTCAAGGAAAATACGATTTAAAAACCTTGAACATCTGAGACCATGCCACGTACTTCAATAGTGGTTTGGAACACCCTTTTTCAGAAGCAAATAAAATGTGAGTTTCATTGAAAACAAGCTAGATATCAGAATAAACACATTAATTAGAGTTTTTCTTCCTTATCTCATCAAATGTTCAAAAGTTCCACTGCTCTACATAATAAAATTGAGATGTAATAACATCTAGGGTTTTCTTGAGGAATTGGTAACATTATATTCAGATAATTCACAAATTTAGGAGCATAAATCTTAATTCGTAAATAATATTTACTAATTTCTTCTACTGCTCAGAGTAGTTGCCATGTATAGTATTTACCATATTGTATCACATGTATGTTGTATTGCAGTTACTCTTTTGATTAATGGACCAGAAAAATACACTTTTGGAGTTTTAAAGGGAGTTGTGGTATAACATAACTTAACTCTTTATGAACTGGCTTCTCCTGCTCATTGAGTTCTTTCTACCTGTTTTTTTCATCAGGCTGTCTGTTTTTAAAACAAGCCATGACTGAGCATGTAACATAAACTCTGTTTAGATGCATGAATAAAATCAGTCTTATTTCATGGGTGCTGAGTATATGATGTCAAAATGGTTCACATTGTAATCCATGCCAGGAAACACTGCAAATTTTGAGGACTTCAGTTATTTCTCTCAAGAATGTAGGATTGTCCTTGTGTTTAGCCAAAGAACAGACAAGTTCTGGCTGATAGAAATACTCCAAGTATGGAAGAATGGAACAAAGTGACCAGCTGGATTTTAAAAGACATATGGGGTAGAGGAAGAGAGTGTGAGGAAAAGAGGGCAACACTTAATACAGGCATAAAGCAGAAATCTTTTCAAGTTCTCCCCAAGGCCTCTTAAATGAAAATCTATTTTTCTTTGTCAAAATACATTAGTGAGAATGTGAAATACTATTTTCTTTTCATATTTTTTCCTGTAACATTTCTACCTGCAGGGATTGAAAAATTCTGCAATCTAGGATTTGTACATCTGAATATTGCATTAATATGTATTAGCACTTTGTATGTTTAGGACTGCTAGTTTCTTTATAAGCTGACACAGACCCATTTCAGCTCAAAACACCTCTGCAAATAATTAACTCAATTGTTTATTCTGCTCTTCCAAGTTCAAGTTTCTATAGAAATGCTTTTATTAGGATGATCTTAACTGTCCTAGACACCATCATTTTACTTTTAGCTAAAATTTCAATTCGCATATGTAAGTATGCATCTCCATTAAAAAAAGGTATAATTTCTGATTGTAGTGAGTGGTAGTGTTTTAAATGTGAAAACATGCAATTTAGCGTGATTTTACAATTGATTCCAGAATTTATTCTATACGTGCCTGTGATTAATCTACTCTTCTGTAGCAAAAAACATTTGGCTTCTAAAAAGGTTGTTGATGAAAGATAATTTTTTTTAATTTTCTGCAAAACTCTTAACTAACAAGTAAATTAGCAATCAGCTATATGCAATTTAAAAAGGAATGTGTAAATTAATATAGCTGAATAGTAAATTGACTCTAAGTACCATTACTGCCACATTTCTTGAATTGAGTAGATAAATGCATGTTGTGTCCCTGAAGTAATCTGCAGTCCTCATACTCAGCCTTAGAAAAGCATTAAGTAATTCTGCTACATTTGGAACAGGTACGACTTGAGAGAACAAATATTACTGCTTCATAAACTACCAAGTACTAGAGGTACTACCCCAACAAAACTGACATTTAGATACATTAATTTTCAGGTGAATAGGAAAAGAAAAAGAAGGATAGAGATAAACATCATACAAGGAGGGCAACCAGGGCTGGGAAAAGAAAAATAGGCCCAGTCCAAAG
>VYZV01012689.1:260599-387522 GCA_013401275.1 Pandion haliaetus | reverse complement strand
TGAGAAAATGTTAAGCAAGTTTCCTTTAATTCTGCAAGAATGGTGCCTATGTTTTTAAAGGAAAGGCTCTAGGTCTAAGCTTGTCCATGCCTATAAAAACCCATTGATAAATTTAAGATCAGTTGGATGATCATCGTTACCTCCTTGTTACAAAGCTCTCCGTTTCTCTTGATCTGTGAGATCCAGACTTGAATACCGAAATGACAGGTTTAGGGCTCACACCATATTATTCCTCCACATTCTCCCTTCATTTACAGGTTTAATGCCATAGAAATTGTCTTCTCTCACCTTAATTACTTGCCCTTCTCCCTGTAAATTAGGTAGTTGTGCTGCAATGACTGCACTTGACTCAACAGGTACCTTCTGTGTGCACTGTTCTTCCCTACTTGACCCAAAGATTATCTCAGTACTTCATTTTTTGAGGTATTTCATTGCTTTTCCTTAAGGAAATTAATTCCTTCCTTGTACAATAAAGCTGACTTCTGTTTTCCTCTTGAATACTTTTTTAGGCAGAGAGGGGAGGAGGAATGAAGTGGGTGATTTGGGGTTTTAAATCAATAAACTCAGACTCCCAAAATACAGTACTAGTGCAAAGGGGCAAGTATGTAATTTTCTCAGTAGCAAATATAGCTACATGTATCTAAATCCAAGACATTCATCAGCTCTTTTATAGGATAAGACAAGGCCAGAAATGATTTTCTGTAATGATTTTCTGTTTAAGTACGTAAGATCAAACATGTTTGTCATTTTAGCCTTCTCTTTATTCTATCTGATTCCAAGATCTTCAGACAGACTCTCTTTAGATGTCATTGCTTCAAGCTTCTGCTTTTATCACATTAACCACTCTTCATGAGCTTTTACACATCAAAATGTCTTTAGATACATTGTTGAAGAGAGACTACTTGTGAAGACATCAATAAAAAGTTAGAGAATCTGTGCCTGAAACTTTCTACAAATACACTTAGAGGAAAAAAACCAGTTAAAACAAAATAAAACCCCAAACAAAAACCCACAATGCTGCATTCTCATGATGTTTTTTCAAGAAGGAGAAAAAAGACATTTTCATTATGCTTGAATACAGCTTTGTTAGTGTGCAAAAGCCCAGAAGTAGTGAGCCATCGCACGCCTGTCGGATTCTTAAATTTTTGGAGCTTCACACTTTTGCCTTTTTGAACTATCCCCTCCCTGCTGTACTAAGCAGATGGTTATACCAAGTTCTGTAATTAGAAAGACCTCCATATCCTAATGGATTGCCTAGACTTTTGCTGATCCGCATCTCCAGGTGTGTGTTGGTCCTGCTTCTGTTTAAGTTTTTGACTATAGAAAATTCTTCCTAGCTAGTAGAAAGGGCTAGGCTTTGCTCTAAATGGTTTTAACTGAGGACAGAATTGGCATTTGTAAGATCATTTGGTGATTTTGTCACTGGTTGCCATCACTTGTGCTTCACCAATACCTTGCAGTTAACACTAGTGAACATAGGACAACAATCACAATATGTGCACGGCATTAAAGCTCTCTCATCCCTCACACAAGCAGGTTTGGACTCCCGTCTGGCTAAAAGGTGCATTTGTACTTGGAAAGAGACTGTTTCCAGTGCACATCAGCACTGTGGTATCACAAGGAGACCAGTACAGTGGCAGGATATTTCCATGGTATTTCATACTAGCAGTTTTCTTATCAGTTATGGATTCACTTATTTCTGGAATAAGTCTGCTATTTTTGACACAATTGCTTGCAGTNTTAGAAAGAAACTTCAAAAGCATTTTCAGGACATTTTTTTGCATATGCATGTAGGTAGATTGATGATGAGCTAAATAGCCTGCTGGGCTGTGTTGATATGTGGTCATGAAGTATAGCACCAGGATTTGCTAGAGGATAAAGGGGAGCTACCTTTCTTTCATCAGCATCCATGAGGTGCTGGAATCACACTGAAACATACACTGTGACACTGGGATGTGTCAGCATGTTAAGTAAGTCCAGCCATTACACCTGCATTACTAGGCATAAGAGCCAAATGCATCCAGCTGTCTGAATGCATTCTCCTGCATTTACCTCCAAAGAACTGAAGGAGTAAACACAGGAGCTATGTTTGAAAAATATATAGTTTAGTTCCTTGCATTTAAAACAAATAAATAATCACACATACATGGTCATCTTCAAGTTCTGTTGTGGAGCTGGTCACCCAAGGGAGGCTACTTGCAAGTGAATGTAATTTGTGAGTACAAGGATAAGCACTACAGTGGTGTGCAAGATGTAAAGCCACAGCCTTACTATGTTGATTGCTTATTTCAGGAGTGAGAAGCTATGCCTTGAGGAGCTTGGAGTGTGATCCGGCACCCAGAGTAGAAGCATTTATGTTCCAGTTACTAGAATAAACCAGTACCTAGATAGTCATTCATACAGGCCTTCCTGGTTAGAAAAGAAACATGCATCTCCTGCATCTTTGGCAAAGATTTTGCTCCTTATTCTGTAGGTGCATGAACAGCACACAAACCCCTTGCTCTCATCTGAGCCTGGTTGCATAGCCCAAGCCTCCCACACACAATTTTCAGAGCACATTGCCTGGTACAAAGGTGTTATTAATCACTAGGAGCAGTTCTTCCTCAGCCATTTAAAATCTTCCAGTGCAGAATGTCCCATAATGTCTCAGCTGTTAGCAATCAAGTCCCAATATTACCAATTCACAATCCTGATCAATTGTGAGATTAAACAACCCCCTGCAACATCTCATCCCTCAGAAGCAAGACTAAAAATACTACTTGCCAGAAAACTAACAAAACCACCCCACCCTACACTCTCCCAACTCATCCAGTGTGAAGACAGTAAGTAGAGTGACAGTGTTTGTAGTTAATTTTTTCTAAAGAATACCATTAACTTGTCTGATGTGTAAATCATTGTTGGTGAACTGCTGATTTTTATTGTTGTATCTCTTTGGACACCAGGAGAGCACTGTAATATGAATGAATTTAAAGAATGAAAGAAAACAGAGGGAGTCTTAATTTGTTGCATAATTATTAAATTTCTAGCAATGCTATGCTGGTCCCTGAAGCAGGTAACAGTACTCTGTTTCTCAGAGTCTGATCGTTGATGTCCCTTAAACATATTTGCATAGAACAAAAAAAATCTTGTATTTAAAATATTGCCATAAATAAGACCCAAAGGAAAAAATCTTTTCTTAATGTAATGCAGGAAAGGTTTGAACTAAGAAGACATAAATGGTAAATTCAATTGTGTTCCATTTTTGTGCTATTTAGAGAAGACTTTAAGCTCAGAATGTCATTCTTTTTCAATTCCTCTTCCCTGTTAATTTGGGAGGTTAATTATGTGACATACATTAAGCACCTCGAATTAATGATAAATAATATAGTGTTTGAAACAGGCTATGTCAACATAGGATAGGGATAGGACTGTAGTTAGGAACAAAAGGAAAGACCATTCAGTGCCTTCACAGATAAGGACACTTGGTATGCATTTGAAAGGCACAGCAGCAAATCATTAACTTTGAGAATTGTTTTCTAGCAAGTTTTAAACCCTGACTTACCAAAACAAGGAATGCTTACTCCAGGCTGTTAACTGTTTGAAAGGGAGGTTGTTCCTGATAACCTGGTTTCTCATTCCTGAAGTGGGGACTGGATGTGTCTGGGATGAAGGCTGGGAGGCAGATGGCTGAGCAAGTCCTATCGAAAGGCAACTAAACTAGAAGTGCAGGAAGGCCAATTATTTTATTGCTTTTTGTTCTGTATTTGTATCAATTTTTTTTTTTGTTTTCTACAAGGTTCTTTGTTTGATCTTTTCTGATAGCTGCAGGTGTGCAAGTGTGACAGCAGGAAGGTCATCAGCTGAGAAAGGGTGAGTAGTGTCACAGCCATTACAGTATGACTGTGCGCCTACTGTTCATCACCATTTTTCATGTTTGTTTATAGCTGCAAACAAATATAACGCCAAATTGCACCTGGGAAAAAGCTTAGAACAGATCCCTAGGAATCTAGCTGGAAATAGCTGAAGGAACGACATGCATAAGCTAAGAAGGAGCAGCATTATGGCGAGCATGCTGTAGTAACACCAGCATGTCCTCTCAATAGACCAGCCCACTGCTAACTGCACACTATACTGCTCCATTAATGACAATTTCTTGGCTATAAGATCACTTACTATTTCCCAATTATTTTTTCTTCCACATTTAAATGTTCTTAAACTCTGAACGGTCTGTCTCAGTGATCTGTACTCGTAGTTAGGTTTCTGAGCAAAAAGTGATTTGTATGTGTGTCTGTGCTGGCTCAGAAATTACGTATTTGCGGTTTGCTCTGATTGCTTCTGGCAGCAATACCTCTGTTCTCCAGCTTGCCTCTCCTGCTGAGCACATGCACCATGCTTCAAGCTGAAGGGCCAGCCATGGAACAGAATAAAAAGCAGTTAGCACAGAAACTGCTTAACTATACCCACCTGACTTTGGTGCATGCACATGGCTTACCAAGACAGCTGATCACCCACCTGAATAGTCCATAACTAGCAGATTAGGTACACTAGGTAATCTGGACTGATTAACAGGAAGAATGGTCTGTCTGACAGATGAATCCAGACACACAGCAATGGCATCACACAATTTCCATCCAGATCTCAGTTTGAACAGCTGGCCTCTGGGAATCATTTCAGTGAATTGCATATGGAGTAAGGAAAGTCTAGATGATGGGTGGGTATCCAGTCTTTCTAGAAGGATCCACTCCTACCTGGAGGTAAAAGCTTCTTCAGAAGCAGGTAAATTGGGTATTTTTGAGTTAAATCCTCCAATGCTTGCTCATTGGGCATTTTCCATATATAAATCTATGCGTACCTCAATATTCATTCTGCAGTTGCACTTCCATTTATAACTTCTTATGAGGAGTCATATGCCAGTTAAAAAAGGGGAGTGGGGAAATGAAAATGGAGAGCAAATAACTTGCAATAACATAAGATAAAATTGTTACCTTACAAAGGAAATGTGTGACACCCAGCACACCGAAAGGTATTGCTTCCTTAAATAAGGCTGGGTTTGAATATCATACGCTGAATGTTGTAGAAGATTAAATGCTAATAATCAGATCAAAAGTGGATATATGAGATGGGAGATGAGGCTGGGAAATTGCTTGCCAGACTGAACAAAGAGGAGGACAGGAGTAAAGTTATTAGCTCAATTAAGGAGAAAGATGGTTTGATGAAAACCTACACTCACAGAAATAAATCAAGTATTTAGAATATTTAAAAAAAAAAAAAGACTTAAATCTATGGACAGCTTTTCTTTGACACCCTCTATGTCAATGTAATCTAAAGGCTTCTCTGATTATGAATGGGTATTATTGGAAGTTATCTGCAAGAAATAAACATAACAACATTTAGCAGCTTTTCAGTATTTTAAAAGGAGTTCATCAAATGGATCTCACAGATGGGAAGTTACTGTTATCCCTGCATTTTATGGACAGGAAGGGAGAACACTTGTGGTTGCAGCTTTCCCTGTTCTAACCCTTGTCCCTCAGGCTCAGGGTAGTACATGACTCTCTTGGTGCTTGTCCCCTTGTGGGCCAGCTGTGAGGCCAGGAATTCTGCTTTCAAGACTGATTTCAATGATGAAGCATTAAAGAAGCATTTTAGGTACCAGTGATCCCCAGTGCAAGATATTGGTGGATGCTTATGAAGCATTTTCTTATATCCCAGTCTGTTAACTTTTCATTAATTCAGGGATAGTTCTAGAAACATAAAATGTATAACAATGGATTGCCTACACTATAATTAAAAATGAAAATAAAATAACTATCTTAAACCCTAAAGGCCCTCACTAATTGACCTGACATGCTAATTAAGCAGTTTTGATCAGAAATAATTAACATAATCCAGCTAGACCAATTAGAGCACAGAAAAAAAAAAAGAAATTAGAACATTTTAGGAGCTTTAATTTTAAGAGTATCATTTGCAATATGAAATACCAGCTGATTCAGCAAAGCAAGCAGGAGTTCTGAGTTTAGGAAACAAGTTATAACCCACTACACAAGGAAATAGTAGATAAACTGAAAAGCCATGACAAGACATTTTCTTTGTGGCAGTGAGAAGACAAGCAGAAAACCTTTAAAACTTATTATCACCTCTAGAAGAGGCAGGCAGATGAAGACAGAGTAGTCTAGCTGTTGCAGCAGCACTGAGAGAATGATCTAAATGCTGGTCCCACACCACAGCCACTGTGGATAGGTGAGAAAAAGCTTGCATTTGAAATTTACCTTTGAGAGGCACTGTCAGCAATTATTATTTGTTATTTCCACTGCAGAAGGCTAGAAAACTCAAATCGCACTGTCCTAAATGCAAAGGAAGAGAGAAGAAAACTCTACTAATGAACCAAACAGTGAGTGATACGATTGCAAATAAAGTGAGACAGCTGTGTGTGGAGATGGTGCGAACAATTGCTTAATTTATTTTTGGTAAAAAACATACTGAGACTTGAACCCACAGAGCGGATCAGCAGTATGGAAACAAGACAGGGTGGAGGAGTTTGACTTGTAACAGCCAGACGCTACACAGAGCGGAGAGGGGCTGGGAAGGATGCAGCAGCACTCCACAGGATCACACCAAGGATTGTTTCTGAGGCATCCTTCTCTCCTGCAGCCAGGAGCCAAGCACCATGCTTGCCTAACTAATGAGGTCCCCCACATGCTTTGATTAAACAACCTCAGTACCTCTGCTGACTATTTTTCGTCACTGTTTTTGGCTGCAAGATGGGGTGTTCTATCCCAGGCCCACCATCCCCAGGTTCTCCTTCCAGCCAGTCCCCAATGATGTGGTGCTGCTGGACAGTGTGCCAACATGCCCCTTCCCTAGACGTGCATCTTCATACAGGGTGGGCTGTGTGAGAGGACTAAAGAGAACCTGGATATAGTAGCAGGAAGAATATCAAGCTGCTATGATGATGCATTGTACAGAATTTTTTTTCTGGCAGAATGTTGTCTTGAGAATTTCAGCAGTTGCACACTGTTACGGGTTTGTGTGGCACGTTTTTTTTTTTTTTGGTAGCAGGGGAGGGGGCTGCAGGGGTGGCTCCTGTGGGAAACTGCTAGAAGCTCCCCCGGCTCCAAGTCGGACCCACCTCTGGCCCAGGCCGAGCCCATCAGTGATGGTGGTAGCGCCTCTGGGAGAACAGATTTAAAATGGGGAACCTGCAGGGAGTGGTGGGATTGGAATGTGAGAGGAACCCCTCTGCAGATACCGAGGTCAGTGAAGAAGGAGGGGGAGGAGGGGCGCCTGAGGGGGCTGATGGCCCTGCAGCCCGTACTGAGAAGGCAGGCTGTCCCCCTGCAGCCCAGGGAGGGGAGTGGGGGAGCGGAGGCCCCCCAGGATGGCCACGACTCCATGGGCAAGCCCACGCTGGAGCAGTGTGTGACTGGAGAGCAGCCCACGGAAAGGACCTGCGCCAGGGAAGTTCGGGAAGAACTGCAGCCCGCGGAGAGGACTCATGCTGGAGAAGTTGGTGAAGGACTGTCTCCCGTGGGAGGGACCCCACGGTGGAGCAGGGGACGAGTGAGGAATCTTCCCCCTGAGGAAAGGAGCAGCACAGACAAGGTGTGGCGAGCTGACTCCCCAACCCCCATCCCCTGTTCCCCTGCGCCGCCGGGGGGAGGAGGGAGAGAGAACCGGGAATGGAGCTGAGCCGGGAAGGAGGGAGGGGTGGGGGGAAGGTGTTCTGAGGTTGGGTTTCCTTCTCAGTATCCTTGATTTTGATTTGATTTATAGTAAATGAGATTGATCTTGTTTCTTCCCCACGCTGAGCCTGTCTTTTGCCCGTGACCATCAGTGGGGAGTGATCCCTCCCAGTCCTTGTCTCGACCCACGAGCCTGCCTTTGGATTTTCTCCTTATCCCAACGTGGCCAGGGGAGGGGGTGGGGGGTGAGCGAGCGGCTGCGTGGTGCTTTGTTACCGGCTGGGCTGAAACCACGACACACAGGTAGACTGAGATTTTCAGAACATACATTTTGGTCTTTAAATCTTAACTGATTTGATCCCAGGGAGAATTTTTAGTAAAATGCTGTATGAAAACCTTCGTGAATGGAGGCTCCCTACCAGGGAATATTACATTCATAACTGCCTATTTAGGTATGTATCTAATGTTGAGACGGTTGGAGTTTTTTTGTGCTTTTGTTTGTTTTTTAAAAAAACCCACTGATACATATTTTCACAAAGTACACTCTGTGTGTCTAACAGGAAGATGTCAGATCCTGTAGGAAACTAGCTGCAAATCTCAGCGTCTCAAGGTGCTATCTTGGAACTTCATCTTCTCTTAGTGGCACCAGAAAAAGAATTCCTTATGCACAAAATAAACAGCCTGAAAATCCCCAAACTGATGTGAGATTTGGACACTTCACGTGAAATTTTCAAAGAAGTTTTTTCCTCCTGAACCTTGACACACTTTTTGCTTTCTTGCACATCCCCAAAATTCCTATCATCTCAGGGAATGTGGATTTCAAGGCTCAGATTCAGTTGGACTGACTAATTACTTGTGCTGTAATGATCAACCTGCTTAATTTATCACTTCTTTGAACATTTAATTAGCCAACAGTGCAAGACAATTAGGTTCTGAATTAGGATAAATTAAAATGCTAGCTTTGCAATGTTAAGGATATGCAAGCCACCACCAATTGCTGCTATGAAAATATTCAACAAAGCAGATAAGAATGCCAAGATCCCAGCCAGGTTAATGATTCTGAAGTAACACAGCCTTTGAAAAGCTAACTGTGAAATGCATATGTTTCATCACATGTCAATCTGTCTATGCTGAAAGATAAAAACAAGAAGCTGAAAATGGCAATTTCCTCCTCCTCCATGCTCAGCTCCAGCTCCCTCTGGTGAGTGAGGCTCATCAAACCACCTACGCATCCACTCCTACCTGTGGGTAACTGAGGTCCCAGTTCAATCCCTGTACTCATCCATTTGGGGCAAGGTCGCATTTTGTTTTCCTGTAAGCAATGCACTAATTCATATTTCTAAGTACTCTAAAACTGCTTTGGAACTGTCCCAGTATCAGGCAGTTAAATGTTCTTGAATAGATACGGAATAATAAACCTGAATATAGAGCTTTAATAGGAAAAATGAGCAGTAGAGATGGTTTAAGATTACTAGTCAATGGAGATGCTTTTGTACAACTAGCAGAAATGCTTTCATTATGTATGCTGTCATTTGGTTTCCATGACTAAGACATTGTAATAAACTGAAAAGGACCACGGATAATACTTTTAAAAGTGCTAAAGAATCACAGGCCTAATTCCTGCTGGTTCTCCAAGAAAGTCTCATTCTCAGTCTTGCACCTGCAGCACATATTTATGTGCCTTATTTGTATTTTTTCAGGATTACCACAGAAAGGAAGAGACTCTCAATATCTTTGTGTATCTCAATATCTGGGTCAAAGCCATGACAGAAAAAATTGACTGTCCAAATGCTTGGGCTGTTTTGACCTCTGAGAATCTTAGTTCTTGATGTATTTATTCAAATAGTGACCGTGTGTGTGTTTGTGGTGCAGAGATGAGGACCAGCGGATGCATTTCTTTCTTATCTAATGAATATAACTCTACAAATGCAACCGCCAGTGAGATGCAAATGCATTCAGAATCTCCTGAAAAGCCCTGAGAGGTGCCCACATACATCTGTATCAGGCACCTATTGATACAGGAACCAGGGGTTGCCAGCCGCAATACCAGTTCAGTTCCAAATAATTCTGACTACACTTTTCAATGGTGTATTTAGTGCTAATTAGTCCATTTTTAATTGTTTGCCCAAACTACACAATAATATCACTTCATTAAAAAGGCTTCAATTAAAGAAGAGAGGAAAAAAGTTCCCATCAGAAAGCTATCTGCACACATTATACAAGCATTCTCAAATTAGAGATGAAATTACAGCTTTCCTGTTACCATGAGAACAGCAACATTTCTCACAGCCTGTTAAAATTATTAACTCAAGGAGCATATATCTTTTTAAACTTCATTATTATTTATCTAGGATTGTACAAGCTTTGGCTGTGCCCACACTAACCACCATTAATCACATGTCAAGTGAACTACTGCCAGCATGGAGAGAGCCTCCACCATTTTTTGCCAATGGCTATAATTAGCTTTTATCCTTCTGTTGTCTTTTTTGTACTAGCAATGTGTGGACTTTATAGCAGAAACTGCTGTAATGAAAAAAAACAGAAAAGCTTACGTCTCCAGGAATCTTAGAGCCTGTGCTCCACAGCAGCTGGCAAGTTCAGTGGTGGTCTGAGTTCAACAGTGTGGGGAAAAGGAATAGTGACGAGGGCCTCAAAACTCCTCACAGCCAGTGCAACCTACAGGTTTCACTGATGGCATCAAGTCACCGAAGAGCTTGAGGTTGCCATGGCAATGTGTGCAGAGTCCAGCCTTGCTCAAGCAGGACAAGGGCTGCATGTTTTCCCTTCTGGTGGTGATTTGATCCTCTGAGGTACAGGCTGCCCTGTCCTCTCCTTCTCACCTCAGCAGCAATAGTAACAGCTTGCTTCCAACAGAGGGTGAGGAAAAGCCACTGTGAGCATTTGGCTCAGTGCAAGAAAGATTAACGGTAGGAGTGAGGGGCTGAACCAGAGAGCCTGCTGTCAGCATGTGCTGTCAGCAGAGCTGGCCTGATTCACGCTGTACTTCATGTGCTTTGCATGATGGCTCAAAGGAGATGGAGGGGACATTCTGAAAAAAAAGGATTCCAACTGCCTTGTTACCCACTGACACTGGAGTTGCTGTGGCTGCCTGAGCAACCCATCACCGCTCTGGCTCCCACCTAGCTGCCAGCTTTCAGGTTATTCCAGGAGAAGGCAATTCATTTGGCCAGATGCCAAAAGGAAACACAAGGTGAATTCCAGTGTGGGGGCACACAGCTTAGAGGTGTTTCAGTCTTTCTTCGTGACATGCTTATTACTAAACTCCTGCTGCCATTCCAGGAAAGGAGAGATAAAAGTTTTAGGATTTCAGAAATCAAATTCACAGAATTCCTTGACAATTCTGAATCTCTCCTTTTGTTAAATTGCTACCTAGATACAGTCAAACAGGTTTCAGTGCCTTAAGATTAACTGTATTGTCTCCTTTAGTTACCAGCTGGGACTATTAGACCAGCTCAAAGGCGGCAGCGGCAGAAGCCTGTGAATGTAAGTGTCAGTGAGCTGTAGTATGCCTTGTGGCAAGTTTAACAGTTTCTATGTACACCTTGGCTCTGCAGGTGGTCAGTGGGACCACTGTACATGTGCAAAGGTTGGGCCACAGGCTACAGTCGTCTTGCACTCTGCAAATACAATGCAAGGTAAAAATAATTCTGGATTCCTGTTCTTTGTTTTTCTGTGCATGAAAAGAATCACTGTAAAGAGGCCCTACTCTCTCATTGTCAGTTTTCAGAATATTGGTGGCTTTGTGCCCCATGTCTGTGTGGCAGTGCCCTTTACTAGCACCTTTCCTGCTCTCAGAACAATTCTTGTGCTTGTAAATCACAGATGTTAGTGCAAACCAGCTCAGAGGTGTTTTCCCAACAAATCTTTGCAACATGTATTGTTTTAGTTTTGCTTAGGTCCTTACCAGGTACAAAATATTTCCAGAGGGAAAAGCAGCTTATGAATGGAGAGCAGTTCTCTAACCCTCACTGAAACCCATTTTTAAGTATGCTCAGGCATGAGGCAGTGCAGTCAGACTGGTTCCAGTACAGCCAGATTATACTTCACCTGTCGCCGAACCATAAAACATTTGATGTACACACTTGACCTGCATTTTACCAGTATGAACAGGGCCTCAGCTCCATGTATTATCTGCAGCATTTACAATATAGCAAATTAAGCTGACACTTCTCAAGACTACTGGAATGACTCATTTTTAAATGGCTTTTTATTACCTTGCTATCTATCAGATTTTTGGTTCCTTGTAAACTCAGAATTTCTTCTTTAGACTCTTACCCGGTGCTTCCAGTAGTTTTGCTGCCTCATCTTCTTAAAGACCCTGAAGCTTTTATGATCAATAGCCACTTATGGTTTATGAAAACAAAAGTAGGATAATAAAGATATGTTCATACTAAGTATGAGGATAAAGATAAGATAAAGGAGGAATATCTCAATAGATGAGAACAGTTTTGAAGATAAGGAATGCCCATGAATTCTGGGGAAAATAATAAGATTCCAGAGATAAAGTAAACCATAACAATCTTTATGATAATGGGAGAAGAGCACATTAAGAATTTTATTAGCAAGAACTACAAAAATTAGCTTTCTCCATTTTCATTTTAGAATCAGTGAACATTTTGTTTCCATAATAAAAACAGCAATGAAAAGAAAATTGGACACAGGGCATTACACTTCTTCCTCTGCAGGCGAAGATGATTTCTCCTCTCTCAGAGGCCTAATACGGCCAATCAAGGCTTTAAATCTGGGGGGCATGGTGCATGTCATAATGTGCCATCTAACCCACAGCTCCCTCCACTTCAGAGCTCAGACTGCATTTGATGAGCATGATTTTGTGAGAGTCCTGCCTTCTCAGCTAGTCACATCAGGAACAGGAATCATCAGTATAGTGATGGATGAAGGGGAAAGTTTTCCTTTATTCCTTTCTGTGCACTGGCTACAAATGAACCAGCGCAGGAGTCTGTATCCAAATGGTGCTACAATGCAGGACCTCCCGGGAGATGCTGACACTGCCTGGCCTGAGCAGGCAAAGAAGCACCATGTAATAATAGAGATAGTGCACAGAGCTTGGGAAGAAAAATATCTGTGCCATTCTGAAACTGCAATGAGAGACTTTTTTATGGCCTCCCCCCGCCTGCTTTAATAATCAGATAAGGACTTTGAGATTGCAGAGAACCCACTAGTGGCAGAGAGACTCCCTGGATGAAGCTCGAGAGAGTAGAAAAATCCTACAGAGCCATTGGAAGACCTGCAGGAAGCAGAAATCAGATGGGAACAGCTTTGGATGTTTTCCTGAAGCAGAGTGAAGAAATTCTGCTCGGCTTGGCAGAGTAATAGGTCCAGTCTAAAGAACCAGTGTTTTTGGCACTTTAGCTTGTGACTCAGTTACTAGAGCCATTTTATTAATCTTTGGCAGAAAAGCGTAAACAGTACATAGCTTTTGGTGCAAGAACAGCTTTTTTAGTCAGCAGAAACTGAAAGAGAATTTAGAAATTGACTGTCGATCCAACATTAACTTGAATTTGGACTCCTGAGATTTTGCAATATGACAGCCGCTAGACCACCAGGAACTGCAAGCTGTAGCTGTGACATGCTTCAGGCTTGGAGATTTCTGCATCTTTAGCTTTTCTAAAACACTTTTCACCAATCCACCTCAGCCACATCATCCTTTCTTAGCACCAACCTAGAGATATGGGACTTCAAATTTATGAATGCCTCATAGCCCAAGCCCAAATTTGGTTTGGGTTGGCTACTGAAGCCTCACTCTCTGGGATCTTTATTCCCATCCCAATAAAATGTGCATAGCAGTTCGAGATCAAAATACAACCCCATCTTGTAATGATCATTATGCTGCATTTTGAAGCCCATTTGTCACTTCTCAGGAGCCATTTCTAATATCATAACTTTGCATGCTCATTCACTCACTGTAAAAAAAATAGCTGCTTCCAACATCCAATCCTGAACGAGTAGATTGTGTTCAGTGGTTGCTCCAATTGCATTGCCAATGAGTCGAAACACTTTTTGCTAGGGCCATTAAGCAGACTAGGGGAACATTCATGTATGTTTAATGCTCAGGAAATCAGTACAATTGAATTCCAAGGATCAGAGAGAAAACAAGTAAAATTAGAAAGGTTGATGGAATGAGCAGGGGAAAATGTGCACACATTGCTAGAGAACCTCACCTTGAAAAACCTGGCTTTGGGATTTTTTTGCAAGCTTGTGTTGTAGGAGTCTTGTCCTGGATCAGTTTAGCCACTCAATTAGCTTGGTATAAGTACTAGCTCTAAACAAAGAGACTGCATGCCAGAGCCATTACAACTCCTGCAAATACAAATCAACCAATTCAACACATTTAAGACTTCATGTTAACTCCATTCCTGGATTCACAGTATTGAAGAGTTAACTGAACACAACTACGTCTCCACATTGCAGAGGCCCAGTCAGTGCGCAGGTTCAGACAGGATTTAGATTATTAGTTTAGAAGTAGAAGCTACTCAATGTTGTTTTAACTATTCTAAGCTGATACTGGCCTAAGTCGATAAAGACTGGCTTCACATTCAGAGGTGGACACTGAATTCTGTGGGTTTCTGCAGTGAGGGATGAGACAGGCTGATTGACTTCTAGGCTACACCAGGACCATCCCACCAATACCCTGTCCCTTTCATTGCTCTCCTTCATTTCCAAGCATGGAGAAAGACCTAACATCCATTTTTCTACTAACAGCAGCTGTGGCAACTTATCGCAAGGAGGAATGTCCTCCTTCAAGTATTCCTGCCAACATTTCATGCTGCTTCAGCACTACGCATTGAGTAAAAGCCGGTGAATTTCTTTTCAGGCCACTCTATGACATCCATGAGAAGCAGTGCATACTTGCCCCACTATGCCTCCAAACCCAACCCACAGCACTGAAGGCCATCTCATGGTAACCAGGAAGCCTTGGATCCCCTTTTCTCTTTTTGGAGCCTTCTCCATTTTACGTAAGTGACAGGTTTGACATAGATGGCTCCCATGCCTTTGAACCATTAAACTGCTACGGATCTAGTTTATTGCCCTTGATTATGAGTCCTCTCTCTTCACTGAGCTGTAAATAAAGGCTTTTGATTTTAAACAGAGCTCAGATATGTCATGATTGAAAACAGCCTGCTGCTCTCTCAACATGTTTATCTAATGTCTGCAGGAGTAAGAACAGGGAGCAGGAGAGCAGATGGTGCAGCTATCTCAGTGCAGAGAGTACAGTCTATGTACGCAATATGTAGACATCCAGTATTTTCTAATGCAACACTGTAATTATTGTGGAGAGGATTTTATTTTTAGACTGCAGCTTGAATAAAATGATTGTTTCAGACCACACAGGCTCAAGTGCAGCTGGAATGATAGCAAGCCTTTCCTCCAGACCAGAGGGAGAATCCCAAATATACAGGCTAAGGTAAAGAGGAATGTGGGACAAAGCAGCAGAGCAATAAGCTACTGAAGGGAAAATAGATTTTCAGTACAACCTGTGACTGAAGCATCCCCTCAGGAAAAATTTTCCTCCTCCTCTTTAGAAACATACTAGAGTGGTGGGAGAGGGCTGGTGTGCTTTGAGAAGAGTATTAGTTGAAACTGCTCAAAACAGGGAAGAAGTGTACAGGAAAGCTGCAAAACTAATGAGAAAAACAACTAAAACCAAAAAGTAGGGTCCTTCTGGAGGCAGAGAACTGCTGCAAGTCAAGGTCAGCACTTACTCTGACCAGATGGTGAGCAACTAGTAACCAGCTATTCTTCCATCATCCAAATAGTTGTCTCTTTCCCCTCATGTCACATGCATTTTTCAGTAGCAGCAGTTATGAAGACCTAATTAATCCTTTCAATTAAGTTAACATTTTTAGTACTTAATTCTAAGTAAAGTGCAGTATTTTGGACTGCTTCAATAAATAGCCTGTGTCACTTATCTCCCTCTCTCACACAGAATCTCTGAAAAACTAAATAGAGCATGTTGAAATTGGTTTAATGAAGAGGTTTCCTTCAGAAGTTATCTCAGTAAGTAAGGCAGTAGCACAAGGAGGTATATATGCCTCTGAAATGGGACTGGGGATTATTAGTTATTTCGGTACAGAAGGGACAGAGATGGGGAATAAGGTGGAAAAATAGAGGTTGGGCCATTTTTCAGTCCTCCCAACTTAGAGCAGAGGGAGTAAAGGTGCTGGCTGATGGGTGCTGGCAGGACTGTGCATGGTGCTGTACAGAGAAATGAAATAGGCTGCACTTGCACCAAATGGCTCAGCCCCAAACACCATTCCATGTAGTCGGGGGCCCCTGGGCAGACAGTGCCCCACAACACCCCATGTATTAGTGATCCAACAAAGTGAGTCAAGGGCTAGGGCCTGCATTTAGGCAAGAAACAACCAAAATAGCAGCATGAGTAACGGAATTTAAGAATGGTCGCACAACAAAGGAGTCACAGCGATGCCCTCTCCAACAGTCATTCCTGCCAGGCAATCAGAAAGCATTTTCCTTCTTCAGTGATCTGAAGCTTTTTAAATGAATATACACTTTCGACTTCCCCCTCTTTCCTGAGATAACAGCAACAGAATACATAGTGATAACCAGAACTATTGCTAATTTTGCATGGTCTTCAGTAATTTACTTTCCCAATGTCCTCATTTGTACAGTACAGCTTGTATCTATATCATAAGAGCTTTAAAAGGAAAAAGGGATTTATATTAAGCATGATTCTAATCTCTTTCACAGCATATATAAATAACTTCTGCACTGAAAATTCAGCCCTGTATTCTGGCATATTCAGATCAATAGATTTTTTTAAAAATAAAAAAGTATAAAAAAATTACAGAACACTTAAAAATAAGTGACTGGCTAAGGCATTCTGTTTCCTAACAGAAAATATTTGTAAGTACAAAATGACTTTACAATCACAGGCTGCACATAACACAGCAGAGATCTGTTGAAAAACAATCCTAAGGAGGTGCCAAGATTTTATTATTCTTCTATTCCTTGCATGTACTTGTAATGTTGGAAAGCCACAGCCCTGAGAACAGGGAGCAGAAGGGAAGATCTCTGTTGGTACTTGCCAGTGGATAGGGAGGAGAACTGTCCAGCCCAGTTGGGAAGGGAGTGCAAGTGAGGAAGGGCACTTGGCTGGACCACTCAGGTCTCATCTGCATGAAAGAAGCTGTGAGATTTTTATTAAAATTTTATGTTCTCTGCAACTTTAAAATAGTGTTTATACTGGTGCTTGGGAATGTCCGGAAAGGAGAACTAAGTTTATGTTACCTGGCTAGTGTGGCCACTCTGTCAGAGATGGCAAACTGCCGACAGACTGTGAAAGAGATCCATAGAGAACTAGTTTGTTTTGGTTATAGGGATTTAGGAAGGAAATTTTAGGCTGCTGCTACTTTTCCAAAAGAGCTAAAACATCAGCAGAAGCTGCAGCAGCAAGAAACATCCCCTCCATCAGTTGCAAGATTGATGCTATCATAGCTTCTGCAGCAATAACAATCCCCAGCAAGCTCGGGCTGAGGATGATGCTCAGTGCAGGAGCTCCCTACCCAGCACAAAGCCATGACTACCTGTGGGAGAGTTAGTGCAGTCCTAGAGACTTCAGTTCCCTTTAGAAGTAGACAGTGAGTACTAGCTACCTCAGCAGCCCTCCACAGCTGTGGAAAGAGACTTAGATCGAGTACATTGTCCTCTTACCCCAGGCTGTAAAATTCTTGTGTATGCTTGATCATTCAGTTATGCTACACCATGGGCTCCCTTCAGTGCATTATGCTTCTTTAAATCCCATGTGTAAAGTCGCTGTTTGATAGCGAGGAAGCATTATTCATTCCTGAATGTCCTGAAAATATAATTGAAGTTGCCAGGATAATGACTAGAAACTTGAGCTGTTTAAATCTAGTGACCTAATCTCCTGAAGAAAACAGGCCTTTGTGACTATGTTGTCAATCTACTTCCAAAACAATGAAACCAAACCCAACCAAAACAACACCCCAGAAACTTATGAACCTGCTAGCATATTTTAACAAAATTTTATATAGGAATGGACAATTCAAAGATAATTACATCCCTACAAATTTTATGGCAATTAGTATCTAGCTGGACTAGGGACACAAATGAGCACCTCTGCCAGGGAAAAGGCAAGCAGATCTCAGTTGTTCCATATTCTGCTTGGGGGTCACTGTCTGGCCTGTCTTGCTCAGTGTGGCTCTCATAAAGGGCACATAAGGAGGCTGCAGTTACTCTGTGTGGAAAGAGAATGAAAAAAAGGAACAAAAAGTTCAACTTCATAGGAAACTTGACTCCATCAGCTCTGTCGTTCACAGAACAACTTAGTGTTTTTAGCTGAGACAGCTAGAGATCAAAGCTTTCCTTTTTAGTGCCAGAACAAACGGTTGAAGCAGTTGGAAATTTCTGAAAATATTAACGGTGGTAGTAATAAAGCGCAGAAGGTTCACTGTGTGTTTGGTTCTTGTTCTAGTGAATTCTGAGTAGAAAAGTATATGTTAATCATGAAGTATTTTTAAGGTAGTTCATATTGTTGTATTTTTTTTTCTTATTTAGTACAATGATTCCTCTTCTCTAAACTCCTGAATCGTTCAGGCAAAAAAAATCCACCCAGTATTTCCCCCACTGACTCCAACAATTCAGGGCTGAACTATCACATGCTTTAGAACGAGACTCACTCTATCTATTAAAAACCTTTGTACATAGTCAGCTGGCAAGCCATGTCCATCAATAGCAAGTAGGCTGTTCTGCAACCAGAATTCCTCACAACACTAAAGGAAGAAGTCCAAGTCATCTGGGTGACCTCGGTGACCCCAATTAACAGCAAAGCACTAAAGTTCATAGGCTTGACTGAACTTACACTAACAACACTGTCTTCAAAGAAATACTGAAGATTCCAGATGTTCCAAATTTTCTATGCATTTATAGAAACAGAATTACTTTTTCCTGACTTTTGCAGCAAAAATAGAAATTAATCTGAAGTGTTTGCAGGGTTTTGCTGTCCTTGACTCAAAGAGAAGCATGCTTCCCCTTCATGTCATGGAACAGCCTCTTAAAACACTCATGGAGGAGCCCTGTGCTCCTCCACTGCCCCATCCACCCCAAGGCAGCCAAGGAACCTGTGTTAGCAAGGCTGAAAACTGCTCACACAACAGCCCCCTCCTTCAAGTACTTCTGTGCTGCACAAGCAAGACCAGTGACATGCAGCCTACTATTGGACCACTGGCATCTGAACCTGTTGGCTGGCTTTTCTTTGGTGATTTTTTTTTGTCCCTTCCATAGTGAGTGGTAGATAGGGCACAGCTGGGAGCTTTGAAAATAGTTCTCCACGTATTACTGCTACAGTAAACAAGTGGTTTCATTTCTCACGCTAAAGAGAAGAAATAGCAATCCATACAAGATGATGGATGATTGCACTCACTATTTGTAACAAGTTTTAACAAAATTGTAGGAGGGTTTTTCCTCCCTACCGCATTCCAACAGCAGGTAATTTTTCAAAACCTCTTTTAGAGTCACAGATGTTACATCCTTCTTTTTAGCTTAGAGATACTACTTTTTTAAGAAGTACTTAAAAGGCACAGAGGTTATTCCTGTAGCCCCTTCAGATGGTAAGGTTGGTATGTCATTCACACAACTATGAACTCACTTGCTATGAAAAACACTACAGTGAACCTGCCCCACATCTCCAGGATATCCCATACCGTGCCACCTGTCGCCCTACAGACACCTGCATGGGCACTTTTCAAGAACTTGCATTGTGCTTTGGGGGAATTTCGGACTCGAGGCTGCCTGATTGTCATTTTTTTGTGAGAGGCTGATGTGCAGCTGGACTGCAGTGGAGCGGCGGCTGCAAGCCCTGCTGCAATCCCAGGACCAAGTGCACACCTTGCACATTGCTGTGTGGGAGGATCTCGGTTTCCAGGAAGTACCTGCTCTCTGGTGGATGCACGACCAGGGCACCTGCACACCTCTGCCTGCGCTGCTTGGGATGGACGTGCAGCAGTGCGAACCAGAGCTATGCAGCTTACGTCGCCATGTAACCTGCATTCACCTGTACTGGGGCTGCATCAGGATGTGGGAGGTACCCCCCAACAGGGGCACAACCCGGTTCATGCTATTAAATTATCTCAACAGGGGACAGAGTCTTCATGGGCTCCAAGCAAAAGGCTGCCGGTCTCCCCCCCCGCCCCGGAGGGAGGGCCCGCTTCAGGGGGCGGCGGAGTCTCGCCCGTGGGTGTTAAGGGGGTGGAGGGCGGTAGCGCTCACGGTTGCGCACCTGTCCCGCAAGCACCGCGGGGTTAAGCGGGCGCCGTTAAAGCATGCCGTTACCAGCGGGGAGGACAGAGGCCTCACAGTGGCTGCGTGGCCTTAAAGGCCTCCCCGAGCGGCCTGACGCGACGCCAAGCCGCCCCTCACCTGCCCGAGGGCGCGGCGCATGGCGGCTCTCCTCAGGGCCCGGCCGGGCACCGGCGCGGCGCCCCGTCAGCGGCGGAGCCGGGCGCAGGAAGGCTTCCACGGCCGCCGGGCCTCGGGAAGGCTTGGGCCGGGCTCTTCCCCTCAGTAGCGAGGTGGGGCCCGGGCGCGCCTCGCTCTCTCCTCAGCGGCACCCGCAGTTCCGCCGCTCCTCTCCCCTTCCCCCGCTGGAGGTGTTCGCGGCTTCTAACGCCCTCTGTCCCCGGTCGCTGAGAGCTTCTGTCTGGCGCGGGCACCCCGCTGGAGGCCGGGTGAGGGCGGCGAGGGCTCGGGCAGGCGGGAACCCGCGGCCGTTCCGCCATCTCCAGGGCGTCGTGCGGCGGCGGGGCGGCCTGCTGCGCGGCCGGGTCGGGTGTGAGTCCCGCTGCCGGCGGGACCGGAGGTGTGCGGAGGAGAAGTGCGGGGGATCGGGAACGCCGCCCTCCCCAGCGGGGAAAGGTGCGGGTTTGTGCGTGAGGGAGGAAGGAGTACGCACGGGGCAGAGGAAGAAGGCCTATAAATCCCGTGTTTTGTTTAAAAAAAGAAGCCCCACCTCACAACAACTCAAAAGCACCCTGATAAAAAGCGTGAAAAACTACAGTTGTTTGTGGAAGAAATTTATTTAACTGATGGGTTCATCAGGGTCCTGAGGCTGGAGGGAGCCTAAGTCCTACAGCAGCACTGCAGGGGTACAAGAGGAGCATGCGGTGGCTTTCTGAGTGCGCACAGCACTTGACAGTATTATAATTCCTCTCCGGTAAGATGTATTTTTACCGCATGTTAGTCATAATTGGGTTCAAACATTGCTCTGAAAGCGAAAGTGCCAGGCAACTGCACAGCACTGTCAGTCTCTCTCGCTGGCGGGGAAGGTGAGCCCGTGTCGGCCCTGGTGAGTGCTGGTGTGCGCCTTCTTCACTGCAGTGCCCGTGTAGGAGGAGCTGTCAGTGAAGGGTAAAACACAGGCTAGGCCATGCCGAGGTATTTCCTAGGGAAAAGGCGGCAATTCTAATTATGCGAAACAACCACCTCAAACTTCCTGGTGAGGATAAGAGACTAAATTAGGCAGTTCTATGTGAGATGGAGGGGGGGAGGAAGGAGCTTTACAAATTCTGTAGCACTGCTGACTAAGTGCTGATTTACAGTAATTCCTTTCATTTCTTTTCTAATTAAACATCTCCTGAAGGATCAGGCCTGTCAATGTGATCTGAGGCCTATAGCCTGAAGTGTAAAGTGAGGCAAATTGCCTGACTTACTTGCAATGATAGAGTCATTTTGGAAGGAGATTGAAAATCAATACTTGTCATCCCTGCACAGTGCTTTTTATTCAGAGGGGCAATTTGTAAGTGTAATCTGGATGAGTGTAGTGGGAGCATACAAAGTTACAGTACTAGTCATGCAGAGTGAAATGACAGAATATAAAGTATAGGCTTATTGCCATTTTATTCATATTAATGTCAAGGAACCTTATGAATAAGTGCAACATTTTAATTCAGTGCTGTGCAGTCAGGCCACTTGCTGCAGGTTTTGGCTTAAGCTGCAATCAACATTACAGGTACCAGTGTTTCACATACTGCCTGACATTGTCAAGGGGGAAATTATCTGTGTGCATCTGCTTTCAGCTGCGGCAAGGCAAACAAGGGCTTAAAAAGAAAAAAAAGAAAAAAGAAATGGATCAACCCAATGTATGCTGAGAAAACAGCAAACAAGCTCTTGGTGATCATGGGGCTTAGTCAAACTCTAAGAGGATGGCAGCACTAGAGTGCAGATGCAATCACAGAGGACAAGAGGCACTCAAGATCTTGTGCTTTTCTCAAATGAGAGTACTCAAGAGTGGAAGACTGACAGCTCTGGCTTACTCCAAGCATAATACAGTCAGGTGCCTTGTTAGCTTTTGCCTGCAACTCTGGCAGCCCACTTTAATCTGCACTGGTAACTATGAACAGTTTTCCTCCTGAATCTCTCCTCAACTGAATTTGCCAGTTATGACAATTATTGGGACAAATTCGTTAGGACAAATTAGAGGGGGCTGAATGGGCATCAGTTACTGCAGTAAGGCTGTTCAGCTCACTTTACCTATTCACTGAATCAAGAGCTAGAGAAGTGAACTGTAATTCTGATTGGTATTGCTACCTCTGTGCTGTTACTCATCTAAAGTGTTCGCTCATGCTGAAAAAATCTGTGACATCATACAATAGAATATGACATTTCTGTCTCTGAAAAATGAGTTTAAAAAGAGAATAATATGACACAATTATTCAGAAGAAAACCCCCGTGTTATTCTGAAGAGAGCTCTTGTGCTCCTCCAGAGCACTACTTCCCTCCTAGGATAGAGATTCTAAAATTATAAAGGTTATGAAACTGGCCTAAAGCCTTCCTGTGGCAGGCCTGTGCCAAATAATTATCCTGTGGAGAATATGGTTTTCCTATGGATGTGTGTTTTACTTGTCATCTGGCTCAGAGTGGATTTTAAATAGCTATGTTTGAACTGTTTTCCTGTTTGTGGGTCCAGTTCATTTGCACCCTACCCTAGCTCAAGAGGTAGAGTGGACAAACAGAAAACAAACACTTCCCATGACATCACCTGCCAGAGCTCCTAGATTGCATTATAATTATTTTTAAACAATGAAATGATTTCATTGCCACTGTCTTCCCATTTAAAGAATGATAGTTTAGTAACCAGACCTGTTGACAAGAGCAGGTATTTGGAAACAGTGTGAATTGCCAAAGTTGTTTTAAAGCACAGACAGCCTCACAAGATTCCCAAACCTTATCCACTTGGGTGGGAAGAGTAGGGAAGCTCTGTGACATGATGTTGATGGTGCTGCATCCCTCTCCCAGCCCACCCGAAAGCAATTGGCATGTCTTGTTTCCTGCAGATGGACCACAAATGGCACACGTACAGCTGATGTGCTCTGGCACTCAGGGAATGATAGTGCATTTGCCAGTTAGCTCGCCAGCCAGAAGCCAGATTTAATTTAGAAGAGAATGGTCCACAGTTGTTGCAGAAATAGCAAAGAGCAGATTTTTAATCATCCTCTGTTCCTCCCTGTTCAGTCTCATCCCCTAATTGGTAAATGAGAGGCCCAATCAGCTCAAATCAGGGGAAAAATGTGTCACAAGCAGCCAGTGAGACAGAAAACAGAGGTACCCACTCCTTGATATCATGATCTTGCAGCTGTTTACAAGTCAGATTTAGCTAATCAGAGGGTCCCAGGGAGCAATTAGTCTCTCTTTCTAGGTTCCATGTGTAAATTCTAGTAGAAAAGAGCTTTTTTCCCCGCTTGCTGCCCTGATTATTTTTGCATGCTGTTAACTATTTGCCATTTTATTCACCAGAAGGGACATATAATGTCATTTTATATGTTTGTAGATAAACATAGCTAGACTGATCAGAAATTAAAACATTTTAAACTGAGTGTAGTAAAGTGCTTGGAAGAACTAAATTTCACATTATTTTCTGTGTTTATTAATCATGGTGGTTTTCACCTCCCTGCATTTCTTCTTTGGTAGTGTACTTTCCTTCAGTCTGAATTGATTCCTTAAGCCATGATCCTTAACGATGAATAAAGACTGCCTCAGCTGCTAGACTTCCAGATGCTTGAGCAGGGCTTGTTTTCAGCTGACAGCAGCTCAGCAATTGGCCTTTCAAGATACCTGAATCTAGGAAACTTGAAATTACATCTCACTTAAGGAATGCCTGACTTATTATGCATGATTGTTCCTCGTAAGGAGATGATCTGCTTTGGATAGTGCCCTTCCATTCCTGGGACAGGACACCCTATTCTGGAAGGGACAGGATGGCAGGCTATAGCCCTGAATATGTAACAGAATTTTCATGTTCTTGAGCATCAGTGTTTAAATCTGTTTATTGTAGACTGATCTGCTGCAGCTCTTGCTTTCCATCTCATGATTGAGCCCCAAACGTGTTGCCCGTGTTGAACCATGGTGTCCCACTGCCTGCACATTATTTGAATTAACTGGTTCCTATCAGCTTTAGTCTGTAGTGTACTGCCTTCTGCATCGCTGCTACACAAGCTCCTATCCTGTGGGCCTGAATTGTCTCCTTGGTGATTTCTATTACTGCAAGATTATCTGTGGGACTGGGTAGTTGGAAAATATGTTAGACCTGTAATCTCAGCTGTTCTAAGGACTTTTTTATATATAGGTATTGTTGTCTTCACTTATTATTCTGTTATCTGCCAGCTACACTTACAAAGGTGCATTTTACAAGCTGCTGTGTGTTTCTCATCTTTCTTTATGCTGCTTTTTTAAGTGGGTTCTCATTGGCTTTAGTGTGTCAAGCTCTCTGGAGCTTTAGCATTGGATTTGCAGAAGTACAAAGATGCCCTGAAGGCCTTTGAGCATGTCAAATACAGCCCTGGGAGGTCACCGACCTGGGCTTGTGGTACTATCCACTGCCTTGTGCTTTCTCTTGGAAAAATGCTAGATTTATAAAAGCCATCAGTAAATATGTCTTAGTTGAAAAATCTCATTGCTTCCCGCCAGGTCAGGTTTGAGCCTTGAACACCTGACCTAAAATCTGCAAAAGCCAACATGAGTCCTTGTCCTGGTTTTGGCTGGGATAGAATTAATTTTCTTCTTAGTAGCTGTTACAGTGTGTTTTGGATTTAGTGTGAGAATAATGTTGATAACACACTGATGGTTTTAGTTGTTGCTAAGTAGTGCTTATCTTAAGTTAAGGATTTTTCAGTTTCCCATGCTCTGCCAGCAAGCAGGTGTACAAGAAGCTGAGAGGGAGCACGGCCAGGACAGCTGACCCGAACTAGCCAAAGGGATATTCCATACCATAGAATGTCACGCTCAGTATATAAACTGGGGGGAGTTGGCTTGGAGGGGCCAATCGCCGCTCAGGCATCAGTCAGTGGGTGGTGAGCAATTGCATTGTGCATCACTTGTCTTTTCTTGGGTTTTATTTTTTTAAAAAAATATTTTCTTATATTCCGTTTCATTACTATTATTATAATATTTTATTATTATTGTTCATATTATATTTTCTTTTAGTTTAATTATTAAATTGTTCTTGTCTCAACCCACAAGTTTTACTTTTTTTCCTGATTCTCCTCCCCATCCACTGGGGTGTTGGGGAGTGAGCGAGCGGCTGCGTGGTGCCTGGTTGCTGGCTGGGGTTAAATCACAACAGTCCTGTTGAACGCAATGACAAGAGCCATCACTGGCCGTATCCCAGAAGAAGACAGCTCACCCCACTGCAAGGCACGCTCAGTACACTTTTCAGCCACCCCTGGGATGCTGCCCAGGGACACCAGTGGGAAGAATTAGGGCTACAGTAGCTGTCCCTGCTGTACACTTACTAATCCAAAGGGGCACGATACCTCAGCAACAGCTCAGGAAGCTACCTGGAGCAAATTATGACCTAAGTGACTTGAATTGCACTTTGGAGATGCAGTAACCATGGAGACCTAAGGGAGAAACTGTTTCTCAACTTTCAATGCCAGCCTGATGGTTTAAAAACTCTTGATTAATACTTTGATGTGTTAGAGTCTGAGCACTGTATACAAGCTCTTTTGGGGGTAAACAAAAGCACAGAGTATTAATAATAGAGGAGAGGTAAGGGAGTGGTTTTTATGTCAACAGAGCTGAGCGCACTGGCTCTGATGAAGCAGTGCCGATTGACTCACGCTGCTGCTCCAATGAGGTATTTCTTAGGCAGTAAAATGATAGTTTGGCTTTGGCTGGTCTCTGTACTGACTTGTGCCTTGCTCAGTATTTCACTTTAAAACTGGTATACTAACATGCAGTTCAGTTAGAGCAGCCTCAAGTACAGATATGGTTACACTGGTGTAACACTATATGATCTCTTTAAAGCTACAATGATGTACTGGTAACCACATTAGGAAGTCAGACTGTTCATTTCTGAAGTGGTGTAGCGGTACAAAAAGTGTGTGCCACATTTCGGAGCACACTTGAATTCCATGAAAACATCAGCTCACTATAGCTACCAGAAAAGCAAATAATAACAAAAAAAATTAAGAGTTTTTAGGAAAGGAATAGATGGAAAATAAAATTATGTCATTAAAAATTATAGCAGCTGTGTTCAAGATGAACAGAAGAAGTGTTAGTAGGTCTGTGAAACTCCTTGCCAAAGACCGTTGTATTTGCAAAAAGAGCATGTGGGATACAGAGAGCCCGCGCAGCATTTGGAGAAGACATCTACTGAGTGTTACTAGATAAACAAATAATGTTAGATTCAAGAAATTCCTTGAGCTGAAAATGGACAGAGGCTGTGAGAGTACTTGGGAAGTGCCATATACATTTGCACAGTTCTTACTCATCTCTAGGTGTCAACTTATGGCCCTTGTTGAAGAGAGGGTACTTGGCTAGATGAACCCAGGTACAGCTGCTTTCATGTTCTTAGCTGGCTTAATCAGAGTATGAATGCATAAGCAAACATGCCAGATAGAAGTGGTTGTTAATGCTCACTGATGTATGCTGTAGGCACTTCTCTGACAAGTGTAGTTCAGTTTTAATTGCTTATAATAATGCTCATTGTGGAAAGTGGTGTCAAATCTTTACTGAGAATTAGACACAAACTTTTTGTTTGCACAAATAATAGGGTATTTGCAAAGTGCGGGACTGTGTAGTAGTGATTTTTTTTTTTTCATAAAATTGTTTCCCTTTTCAGAGAGATACGTTGAAGAAGATAAATGAAATGACTCTGCAGACTGGGAATGTATTATAGTATTAATTCTTTTCTGTAAACTGCTGCTAATTTTTTTTCCACTGAATTCTTTCCCAAATTCTTGGTGCTTGTTCCTGCTATATCATAATTATTTCTTATACAATTAATTCTGTTTACACAATTTGCATATAGTAATTTTCAGTTAAAGGTATCAATATGAAGGTGGTTAGAACATTTCCATGTTTGATCCGAGTCAGGGTTTCTTGTACCATGTTACGCTGTCCGTGTTAGTGCGTCTGTTGCAGGTGCAGGCTGGCTGAGCCGTGATGCTCACCAGCAGCCTCACTGGAGCCTGGAGGAGCGCTGGGAGCTCCACGCGCCTGCTGGCACCGCAGCAGCCCAAGAGAGACGGCACAGGGAGGGGGACGGCCCTTAGCTTAGGCTTGATGTGCTGGGGGCTGTGGTTCTGGACTTGTCTGTGGGCTCAGGTCGGGGTTGACTTCTGCCAGGGAAGGTTCTCACACAAAACCAGCACCTAGTTCAAGCTGCTTGGGCCTGAAGCGATAAGAAGAAAGACCAAGGTGTGCCTGTTGGCTGAGGTGGCCCATGCATACCGGTGACAGTCCAGCCAGCACAGATGAGAGCAGCAGGGGTGCCCCAGAAGCTGGGTCTCCAGCCTGTGCTAGTGTTGAAAAGGTGAACTCTGCAGATGCCCTGTGCGACCCTGCTTTGGTCACTACAGGGTGCCGAGGCCATGCCTCCCCAGCTTGGCCTCTTGCTGCACTGAGATCTGCCACTGTGTGATTCAACCATACAGCTGCCTTGGAGTGTGGAGCTTTCCACAAGTGCAAGCCAGTGCTAATTAAGTAGGATGCTTACTTTTGTAATGAATTTATTGTTAAAGGTGAATTATCCCAAATCTGGTACAACCTCTAATGTGTTTGATATTTTAGAGTCAGTTAAAATAAACAAACACTGAAGCTGATGTTCCCAGCAATCTGGAGGGAATTAACAGCACACTGCAAAGAGTGTTTAGATTATTTTAAAAATTCTAATTAGCCCATGAACAGCAGTGACTGTGGGACAAATTGCCTGGCTTCAAAACAAGACAATCAAAAAATGACCTCAAAGGAAAGCAAAGGGTGGAGGATGGCTGCCATGAAATAAATGAAAATGACCCCATCCGTTTAAGTAATGGCCTATTTTAAGGCTTATGTTACATTGTCCCACACTTACAATGCTCTGGGAGATCAAGAGGCAGAGGAGAAGCTTCAATTGGATACAAAGAGAGGTTTTGAATACTAAAAATGATGACAATAAAATCCCAGATGCTTAGTTGCAATGAAATTAGCTAGAAACTAGTTTGGGGTGGTGGTAGTTGAAATAATCAAACAATTGTTCTGCCTCAGACTCCACCTTTCCCACAATTATTTCACTTCCCCTATTCGTATATAAACCAACAGGAATCTGACTGGAAGCATTTGTGGCTTCATAAATAAACTGTCCCTCTAAAAATTTGGACTCCAAAGGCTTTTCATACTCTTGATGTTTTTCTTTATTGTGGCTGTATCAGCCTGTGGTATAATGCTCTACCCTGCAGCATGATCCCTCGCCCTGGAATTGTGCCTGGTGCCAAGATCTGAGATCTTGTTAGGAAAAAGTTTCAGTGGACAGATTTTATCTGTCAATATTTATTACTGTTGCCCTTTCAGAGACATTCTGCCTCTATTACAGAAAATTGAACCAAAGTAGTGTCAGGCTTGTCCCATAAAACTTGAATAGGATTGGGTTTTTTTTCAATCTTAGCAGTGGCACATGTTTTTCTCTGGTCAGTTTTGCTTATTTTGGCTTTGTTCTGTTGTGTAACTGTGACCCTCCTGTGATGAACAATGGGAAACGGCAAGTTTGCCCTGGAATTCCTGAGGTTTTCTGTGTGTTTGTTTCCCTGTACTAACCCAAGTCCTTCTCCTGAATCAGGAACTAAGAGCATTCTCCATGTTTTCTAATATGAAGTTTTTGGAGTTGCCTTTCAATCATGAGGAAGCATCAGGAGATACTAAAGATAAAAAGAACTGTTACTTACTTCTATGCAGCCAACTTCTGTTTAGTTAATAGAAGCCCTCGATTTATTACATCTGACTCATGAAGAAGAAAAATGTGGGCATGGCTGTGATTCCTGCCTCTTTCTTACATGGTAATCACTCTCGCGGTCAGAAGACTTCCATCTATCATTCAGCTCTGCGAAGGGCCATACTCGCTATGTAGTGTGGTGCGAGAATGAATATCACTAATATATTTGTTCCTCAAATGTGTGAACGTTTTATTCCACTCTGGAGTCTGCTTTCTCAGGTAATGCAGCTAGTTTTTCCTGCTGACTGTTCAAATCCGAAGAAGACGAAAATGACCCAAGATCTCTCTGGATCCTGTGAGAATATACATTGCATAGATAAAACCTTTGTGATAAAACACTGAATTATACCTAAGTTAGGGAAGGACTTGGTCTCTTTCCAAAATTATCTTCACTTCAGCCTACTAGATTTGAGTACCACAGATCTCGGACTTGGAAACACTTGGGTCCCTTTGTTGAGACTTCCAGATGTGGGCCTTTAGGTCCTGACTGCTGGAAGCTCTCACAGGACCTAAGGCCAGACTGCAAATTGCTTATCCTGTCTCAGACCACCATAGAGTCTCCCTTTACATGGTTCTGCTAAACCACTGCATGTTTAAGCGTCTCCATAGTTCCTCTTCCAAACCCACACATTTGTGTGTTTTGATTCAGGTGTTTCAAAGCTTCTTCCAAAGAAGTGGGCCATTAGCTTTCCCATTCCATGAAGCAGCATTTCTCTTCCAAGGGATGAGATTAAAATGTTCAGCCTGTTGAGTGATTGGACTATCTGAATGTTTGTAGGCATCCTGTAATAGTCATTAATATAAAGCGGCTATATATTTCATTAACTAAGGCAAAACTAACACTCTGGCTGAATGCTGAAAAAGAAAAAAACCTGTCTGAATTAGATCAAAGAAATTAAAATAAGAAACATGCAATGGTAGCAGTTAATGAACTGTAACTAACTGAAAAGTCTCCTTCTGGTAGCAAAATAGTAAGAGAGAGTCAGTTTGTTTTGTAAATGCTCTGAACATGCCATTTACGTTACCCTCCACCACTAAATTGTCTAAACATCCCTAAGGGTCTTGCCTGCATATTTGCCAGGCTGTATCGCCAGAGTGCATTCCAGCACTGTCCTTGACTCTGATGCTGATTCCGGGTCCTTGAAACATTACAAGGAGAGCCACAAGGGAAAAGACCTCACATCTGGCTGTAAATATACCTCTGCTCTATTTTACTTAGGTGGATCTCTGCAGTTTTATTGCATTCTCACTACCAGACTCAGCCATTCCCTCAGTGGCTACATGTCACCAAAAGATTTTGATCTACGGGTTCTTCCCTCTGAATCCCCTGGTTTGATTCAGTCATTGCAGAAGCAGCTCGGGCTGTAACTGGGTAACCTGCTGAGGTTAAAACACTCACTGTCCCTCAGACTTCTTTCAAAGTTTGCGGATACCACATTCAGTCTGCAGTATTACCTGTCGGACTTGCCCCAAATTTAGTCTAAGTGTAACTTATGCTGAATACCATATGTACCCCACAAACCAAGAATCTCTTAAGGACCTAATTCCATTATGGGAGATAAAGTAGATAGATGCATTGTTATCCCTCTATCACAGATAGCAAAAGGAGGTGGGAAATGATTTGTTCAATATGACTTAGGGTATCTGAAGTCTAGGCACTACACTCAGCTTCATCCGAGGAGGAGTCCAGATTGAACCCAGGCCATACACTCAACTCATCACTTGAGAGAATGCTCAAACTGTGCTTATCCTTACAAATCACCAAACATTTTTTCACACATAGAACAAAGTGTTCTTAAATTTCCAGTTTCATATGCCATTATTTCTAAAGGACAAAATCCCTTCTGAAAATGTTCCCTACTATTTATTATCCTGAAAAAGTGGGGAGGTTTTTTGGTATTTGCAAGAATGCATTAATTTGTAAGAACTGTCTGGGAAGTAATTTTTATGAAGTGGCTTTATTTCCTGAAAATACCAATATGAAACTATTACAAAAAGAAATTAAATTACATAACTCTCAAAAAGAGTGGCTGAAAAAGATTTTTTTTTTTTAATGTTCATATGGTTATTAATGCAAACCAAAACTGGGAAGGGTGTGTGCAAGAAAGGCTAAATAGATGTGTGTGTATGTGTGTATAAAAAACCCCAACCCAACTGTTTTTCTGTGCTTTGGGATAAGATTTAAAGAGATAATGGACAGCCTGTGAAAACAAATTCCTTTCCAGCCTTGGTAATAATATTTCTGTAATAATTTTAATCTTCAAAATAGGCCTCTTAACAAAGGTAGGTCAGAGTCGCCCATTTTGAAATAAATCCACAATGCTGGTATGGAAAGAGATGTGAAGAGGCTACCAAAGACTCATTATGAGTCTTTGGAGGTAGAGGTGCTGCAGTTCAGGTCCTTTCCTTTTGCCTGTTTGCCCTGGCACTGGCTTCCACTGTCTCAACCTGGCAAGAGGTATTTTAGAAGATATCATTTGGCAGATGACACTGATTTCTGGTATAGAAAAATGCCAGAAGAGAAAATAGTTTCTTCAGTTGACTCTCTAGCTTGGGTTCACTGAGTCTAGCATAATTCACCTTAGTTTCTTCAATAGAGAAACTTTTTACAGACTACAGAAGGGTGATAGGAAAAAACAAACCAACCAACCCAAAAAGGGAAATTATCTTTATGGAGCTGAGTTTACCAATTTTACCAAGGCTTTCATTCCTCAGGTTCCCATACTATGACTGGGTTTCTTTCCCAACTGATATACATAAAAATCTGTATTAGCATTCCTGTGATATCAAAATCACTAGGTTTTTCTCTGCTTACAATATATATAACTAGAAATACTCAAAATGTGTCCATAACTTAATAGCTCACTAAGCCTTCACTGAACAATGTCAGAATCCTGGATCACATCACATTCTTTCCTTTCTGTCCCCTAAGCATTGATTTCATCCCATTTCCTGACTTAGATTTTCATCACCTTCTTGTGGTATCTTCCCCCTTACAACACAGTATCAATGGTAAAACAATTGATAATGGATTTGTCATATAAGACCAGACTCCCACAATCTTGGGGAGTTCAGAGCTGTGTGGAGATTGAGTCTGAAAGCCTTTGAATTTGGATTTCCCAAGAGGCTGTTGGGTTTTATTTACATTTCCTATTTCCTGGCAGAGATGTCAGCTGGTGTTTTCTGAATTTTTCTTCAAGAGGAAAACAGGAATGTAAGATGTGAAGTAAAAGGTGTGGTACATTGTCAGCTCCTGCCAGGAGGCAGCCTTGTGCTGACCCCCTGTGCCTGTATGCCAAGTTTCTCCTGCTATACCTGCAAACACTTGGCTACGCTTGCCAGTGGGGTTTCTTTGAAATCAGATAATTGCCCCTCATGTGCCATTTCAAGGGCTGTCTTCCAAATCCCCCTCCTCTACCTGTAAGAATAAGTACTGAGCCTTGAAGATGAATGGCTCTTCAACATGACACAATAGCTTTTTAATTTGATATTAAAGACATTGAAAGCTGTTAAGGTGCGGGCCAGTGGAGTTCTGTACAAGCTGTCCTTCCCAAAGTTTGCTCAGTCACATCAATCTCCTGTCCTGGACCTGTGTGCCATCTTGCCATAGAAAGTATGGAGATGCACTTTCATCCTGTCTTAGCCTTTTAATGTTGATACCCAGAAGCATTTTTCATCTGTGGGTCTTTCCCTTCCCCCTATAGAAGAGAATATAAGCGGGGGGAACCCAAAGCAAACCCAAGGCTTAGTGATTTGACTTTGCATCATTACAGCAATCTCAGAGGGAGCCATTTGATAAAAAAATTTAACAGCCTCATCTTCCTATATTTCCAACACAGGTACTGGGAAGACAGTGTTAAATAATGAGCTTGCATTTCATATGGTTTCTTCTGCAGTCTTGAATCAATAAAATGTTCTTTAGATCAATACAGATGTTATTTCATTGCTTGGAAACATTTATAAGTATATGATGGAGGTAGTTACAGCATAGTCAGTGCATAGTAAGGATAGCTCTTGGGCACAACACAGTTACAGTTCCACTCATACACAGCAGGTATCAATATAAAATTGGATACACTAGCATAAAATCACAACATCCTCTATACAAAGCAACTCCAGATAAGCTGCACTGGGGGAATGAAGGCTGAGTGTGTTTAACACTGTGTTTTGTTCCCTATCAACAATGTCAGCAAAAGAGTTTTGCAGATTTATGTTGATTATTGTATCAGTAAACTGACATAGTCCCTTGCTGAACGGATGTTTGTAAAATGTGTGTCTGGTGCCTTGGTAATGGAAAATACAGAGGATAATTCTAATTCTACCAGCTCATTTCAAGTAGATGAGTTTTAAGCTGCATGTTATGGGTGGAAAGTTTGGACATTGCTGATGATCTAGTGTGAGAGGTTGTTGTCACTATAATGTTGGTGCAAATAACATTTAAAGTGCTGCCGAGTGAAGGCTGGAAGATACCAGAACCCTGTTCATAATAATATTTTAACTCTAAGATACAGCTTGTGCCTTCAAAGTATTATACGAACTCCGAATAATTAAACATCTGGATTGGCAAAGTAGGTATTTTGTGAACCAAGCCACAGGGAAATGAAACCCCAAGGTCATGGACAGGTCTAGTGGTTTTCCTTTCCTCCTATATCAGGTATAGGACTTCGACAGTCTGTTGGCAGAAGACTGACTTTTTGAAGAGGTCTGTATTGGTATTGAGCAAGCCCATGTCTATTTTTGATCTCTGCATTGTAAGCCATGCTATGAAATCTTTGCATGCATCAGCAGCAAGATAGGGGACTAGCCTGTCACAGCATCTTAAAACTTCTTAAATTTGGCTGCTGCACAGGAGTGTGATGAGTGAACCCAGCGGGGAGCATTGTCTCACAGACGCAAGGGCCAGATTGGGGACTGTAGCAGGAAAGAGCCGTCTGGGGCTGGGTCAGGGCTGGCCTGGAAAGTGCAGGTTGTTACTGGGTTTATATTACAACAGTAATTAGGCATGCCAGAGTTATGCAGGAACAGTGACTGTCTTCCAAATACTTAATTTTGTTATCAATTTTAATTTTCATATTAATTGCCATTAGTTAAACTGATGTAATGAGTCTAGAGTGGCAGATAAAAATGACAGTAGGGGCAAGTATGGATTCTGATTCCAGCTAGTAAAAGTAGCCAGCTTGTTAGTGGAGGTCTGTGAGGGCTACCTGCAGACTCACAGGTAAAGCCTCAGTTCAGCCTCAGTTTCAGTCTCTTCCTGTTGTGTTTTGAAACCACTGAATCCCTGAGACAAGTAATTGTTCATTTTTGTGCAAACTCCATGCATTCAGACTCAAATCTCCTGTTTTCAAACCCAATTAGGAGATGGTAATGACCTGCGGGATGTGGGGATTTTGTTTGTCTGCCGAGGCAATGCAGATACTCTGCTTGTATCTCCCTTTCCAGTTATCAATAAAACACTAGAGCAAAACAGTATTTTCCTCTCAGTGTTTTCAGGCAGTGTTACACCAAATAAAGGCAATATTATGAGATTGCATGTGTTTGGGAATAATCATGCAAGCTATTAGTAATCATGCCTCACTGTTCTTCAGCACTGCTCACCCCAGCTTTTCTGTGTTTGACACACAAGTAGATGTTTGATGATTCTCATCACTACCTTATGGATGGTGAAGCTGAGGTCAGCCAGCGATGGAGTCAGAAGATGAATGCAAATCTCTTGAGTTTCAGTACAGTGATGTACTTCAAGGAGCTCAGCCTTTCTGAAAAACATGTCTATAACATATTCTCTATCCTAGCATAAAACAAGCACTCCAACTCAAGGACAAGCTGAGCAGAGGAAGCATATTGCTAAGTAGCTGTTCAGTAAATGAGACCTGCAGAAAGAACATGGAGAACACTGATTTCATTTGAAAAGTGCACAGAAGAGTGAATTGGGAGTCTTTCGTGACGTAGAGAACACTCAGTTGCCACTCTAGTAGGTGAGAAAAAAGATTCTCAACTCTTAATATAATTTCCAATAGGGCAGAAAAGGCGGTTGGCAGCTCTTTTACCTCTGGATGAGGATTTCCTCCTCATCTTCCCCTTTGTAATGGCCCTAGCCCTGGCGAAGCTGAGAGTGTTAAGAGAATTGCTTCAAATACGCAGGTGTCCTAAAAGAAAAAGAGAATGCTAACCAGCTGGCTAGCTATACATTTTAAAATAATCTCTTCCACAGTATGCTGATAAACTGCTAAGATTGTCAGAAACTACGGTGGTCTTTGCCCTACAAAGCAAGTTAAGCACAGTAAATTGGAGCTGCTGCAGTCAAGGAGAGGAGTTTATAAAATTTGTTACTGATCAACACCATTCAAGTTCATTACTTTTCTTCTTCTCCTGGACTTGCAGTGAGCTTGGACTTGTGATGAGCCTGGGACAAAGGTAATCATTACTGGGACCAGAATGAATGTGAGTTGAACAAGAAAGTCACACCACAAGTTAGGCCTAAATGTTTGAATGCCAGTTCACTGTTTCACTGCTGAAATGAAAGAACATAAATAAAAACATACAGCAAAGGATTTTGTTCAGCTGTGAGATTTCCTGTTGCCCCTGGTTTCAAGCATGCTGGAAATCGGAACAGCTGTTCTTGCCTAGCTCCTGCTATTAGTCCTGGTAAGAGTCAGATTCTGACTATGGGGTTGAAACAGAATAGTTCAATATTTGGCATGGTGGCTGAGCAGAGATTCATGATGTAGGAAACTATCCTTCCATCTGTTTTATCAGAACCTGCTTCCCTGTTTTTACAAGCCAATATGCAAACAGCACACATGCTTTTGGTACATTACTGCTCAGAGCTGGTATCAACAGAAATTGGAATTGCAGGAGTACCATGCTGGAGAGAATTGGTATTTCTGTGACTCCTCTCCCTCCCTTCACAGTTTTCCCAGCCTCAGCTGTGTAGTTCAGATGTGTACTGAAGGACAAAGTAATCTTTGCTGTTCACCTTCTCCCTTGTGTACATCCTGTTTAAGAGGAAGGAGCGTCAAATGGCATCTGCCCAGTTTGGGTCAGTGCCCTGCTCAGAGCAGGCAGAAGAGAGCTTCTTACTCCATCTCCTCTTTGTGTCTGTAGGTCAGTCATAACCTGATCCCCACTATATTAAGGTGTCATCATGGTACTGAAAGACTGATTCTGTTTTGACAGGTGGGATAAAGAAATGCAGTGAATAGCAGAGAACTCCAATCCCGGACCTGATCTCGTAATAGCGCAGCTGACAAATATACCCAGAGAAAAATCACAGGTTTTGCAGCAGAAAATACAGTGGGAGGAAGTCTTGATATTTATGCAGTGTCCCAACTAGACGTGAGATTGGACATCATTGTAGCAAATCCCTGAAGTGTTGGGCTCTGTGTGCCATGAGGGTTGACTACAAGGAGAGCAAGCTTTATGCTTGGTGTGCTGCTGCAGAAACAGAATACAAATCCACAGAGGAGGCTCTCAAGTTGCCTGAGGCACCTCGGAGGTGCAATAAATATGCCCTTGTCCCTTGTTTTACAAGGAGCATGTTGCTTTTGAAGGCAAGAAGCACCAAGCAGAACAATACAGATACTTGCCAAAAAGCTGGAAGAAAGACTGATGAAATTGGGTACCTCGTCTTAGGTTAAGTGAATTCCTTTAGCCAAAGACTGAGTGTATATGGGTCCAGGAACTTCAGAGGAGTCCTGAACTGGGCCAGGCAACCCTCCTGGTATGGAGTATGATCAGCTCGTTCCCTGGGGGAGTTTGGAGAAGCCCAAGTATTCACACGAATGAGGGGGCATCTCTCAGTTCAGAGAGTCTTCACTATGCAGTAGTTGTCAGCCTGCTCTTACAATACTGCCAGTTTTAAGGCTAAACAGGTGATGTAAATTGATGACAGTAATGAATCAGAGCTCATTTAAACCTGCAGAGGAGTTGGTCTCTTGCTCCCTTAAGACAGGGCAGTCATTCTGCAGGGGTGTGTGTGGAAGAAGGTAGTGTTCAACAGCCAGGTTTATGAGAAGATCCAAGTGCTTGAACATGAAGAAAGGTTTTGTTCTCTCACATAGAAAATGCTGATGGGAACGTTAGCATTAGTGGAGAAAGGCCTGAATTCATATAAAAAATAAGGCATGTAAAAAAAAAAAAGAATAAACAGCTTCTCCAGTTCTTGAAGTCCTCAAGTCAACACCAGATGCTTTTGCTTTAGTCAAATGCAAGTTACTGATCTAAGCCTTGAAGTAAGTGGATTAAGTGTTACGGTCTGTGTCACAAAGAAACCGAGACTGGAAAATCTCCTTTGGACTGAAATATGCAGAATAAGAATTATGTAGCAACATTATTGATCCAATAACTGTAAACAAAGAATAATACTACCATATTCTTGAACAGCCACCAACTAAAAGAAAGATAAATTCATCATGTCTCATTTGCTACTCAGACATTAGAAATAATAAGTAACAAAAAGGGGTGATACATTACATGTCTTAATGTGGGGCATGTTATTCGTCAACTATCTCAGTGAATGCAGTGGATAACAAAGGTAGGCATCAGTGCATTTTTGGGATGGCCCCTTATGCTGAATCTCAGCTGGCTGCCACTGTGGAGACACTTTTCAGAAGTAGCCCAGTCTCAACCAGAAACAATGTCTGATTCATATGTTCAAGAGTAAATACAAAAGGTTTTTCCTTTCACCATCAAATGCCTGCTGAACTGTTCAGTGCTCTGTTAGTCTGCTGCTACTTGTCTCTGGCTTTTACCCCTCAGGGAAAATTTTGTGAAGGTTGGCTTGACTGGCAGCTGGAAAATGCCACAGTAGAGTGAGGAGCAAGTCAGCCTGATGCAGACATTTTTCAGCTGCACCTTACTTTATTAAAAAAAGCGGAGTCCTGAAATTCCAAAGCATGGAAACAGAATGGGATTTCTGGTGTATTTAGAGCTGCTGTGCCTCTGGGGCTGTATCTTTTCTTTCATCCCAAAGGTACACCTTTTTAATAGTGGGATTCATCCTATGTAACTTTAGACATATAAAGCAAAAACATCTACATGATATGGACACACCTGAAGTTACATATGTAGGTGTTTGCAGATGAGAAGAATTGTCCTGTATTCCATCAACTGTACAGGGAGAGGAGAGTGGCCAGCTAATACCTAGCTGTGTACAGTATAGGTTTCAGGATTTCATCTAATAATCCTCATCCTTCATGTTGCCAGTGGTTAAGAAGCAATGTGAGTTCAGCACTAGAGATTTTCGTGTTATTTTCACATACACTTTCAGGCTGCTAATGATAATGCTGCCCATGACTTCATTGGAACCATTAACTCACAGGTGCATTTCAGCAATAAATTCCTGTCTAAGAAATTAACTGCTAAATGCTTGTAAATATGAAGCAACACTGTTTGTCTCTAGTAAGATTGGGATGAGTTTAAAGCACTTCAAAGGATGTCTCAGATGCCAGTTGGGAGTGTTAAAGTCACATGTTGAAGCAGGGCAGATCTGAGACACCATGGATCAGAAGTGGGAGTATTTGCTGTAGCTTGACAGCCCTAGACTTAGTCTAGCATCTGTGATATGATGATTGAGAATCATGTCCACTTTGTGTCTCGAATTTTTATTTGTGAAATAGGAAGCAGCCTTTTCCTTTCAGTTAAGTGCTTTGACTTTTACAAGTGAGAAATGTTAAATAAACAGATCGAAACCCCTACAGTCATGGGAATGTTTCCTTTAACTTCAGGGAGATTTGGCTTATGGCCTATACCATATTGTATTGTACTGGCTCAATTAGAAAAAGAATAATGAATTAAAAGGTCACAGCTCTTTAAATTAAAATGCAGGTAAAAGGGTAAAATGTGTGTGGTGGGGTTCCTCTTTAACTGCCCCAAGCATTTGCCATTAATTATCAATGGGAACTCTCCATCCAAGAAGTTCACTAATCTCCTTTTAATCTCATTGAGTTCTGAACATTTTCTGGAAAACATTTTTCAGAACTAATCTGCCAAGGCAGGGTGGGGGAAATGTTAAAACACACAAAAATCTGCGCAACAGGAAATAATGTTAGAAAGCTGTGAAAATCATTTATCCTTTTGAAGCGTAATGGATTTTAATTTTCTCATGCCCTGATCTCCCTGGCAACAATTTAAAAGTGCATAAGCATTCATGAATCAAAGCCGTTCATGTCTGCATTTTTAATTATGTGTCATTGGATTGAAACTTTCCCTTTGATCTTTGCATTTAAAGGGATTTACAATTTAATGATTACAATCCCCCTCCCCCCAAAGTCTATGCTTGTTATTGAGCAATGTCACGAAGGGGTCACTGTTGGACAGGGGGAAGACAGTTTTGTTCAGGATCTTATAAGTATGTCTGAAACCTGCCTTATGCGCTGAGTCATGGAGAAGACCCCTATGTGATGATGGGGCTTCCCAATGGTGGTGACTCTAGGCCTTTTGCTTTAGGCAAGACATTTAAAAACAAAGTGAGATAAAATAAAGAGCAAATATAACCTGGTTGCCCATAAGGCAGTCCTGTGCTCTAGGCACCTGCCTTTCTTGCCCTGTGTAATGACTTCAGAGCCATGTAGCGTGGGCACCATGACAAATGGAGGTAGAAACACTTGTAGCTGCTTGCTGTGTGGGTAGTCAGAAGCAGTTGATGGCTCTGAGGTGAATGGAACAGTTTGTTTTTGCCAGCAGACATCAAGCAAACTGAAGCACTTGAACACTTTGATTCAAGCTCAGGAAAACACACAGCTATTTCATTGTGCCTGTTTGGGAGAACGAGCTCCAAGGAGGCTGGTCTCAGCAGGGCAGAGAGAAAGCCTTGTGGTTAAAGCACAGGTTGAGAGTAGGGGTGTCAGACTGCCTCAGGGTGAGGAGAGAGCTGGTGGTGGTAAGACGATGTAGTGGATCTGCAGTGGGGAACAAGTGGGGAGGCCTGGGGAGAGTGACAGCTGTGATGGCTTTTCTGTGTAACATAGGGCTGCAGAGCAACAAGGAATGAAACCCATACAGAGTATGGAGACACTACAGCTGTGAATGACATGTAGATGGATGACCTTGGTGAAGTTTCTTAACTTTTTTTTCTCATGAGGCTCATAAATGCCCAAGTACATCCTATGCATATACAGTAAGATAACCCCCTCACCGCAAAAAAGAGTGTCATGCTCACTGCTGGCATTAAAAGGTGTCAACAGTTTCCCGTTAGATGTGTGTGTATGCGTGTGACTTGATGCAATGCATAGCACATACTAGGTACTCTCTAATGAATAGTTCTTTCAAAGCTTTTTGCTAGATATTTAATTTTCTTGCTGAATAACAGTTTAAAGGTCATGCAGATTGGTGACACATGCAAAATGAATGAATGTTACTTTTGATGTGCCTGTGCAAAATTAACACCTTGTGCAGACTGCTTTATATGCACAATGTTATTGTAATTTCTTGTAAAAAATCAATAAAAAAGTATTAAACTAAAAACCCTGAGCAGAATATTTTATGTCTTATTAAGCTACTTATGGGTTCAGCTAGAATAGTAAGGGTCCTATTAATCAATGCTTTAAGTTGACTCCATGGTGAGTTGATGAGTTGAAAAATTTGCTAAGATCCCTTTTTGTCTCTCTTTAGAGGGTCTTAATGTGGTAGATTTTGTGAAGTGAGCATACGTTTGTGCCATTAGCAATAAGTTAACATTGCATGATTTAACATTAGAAACATCACTTATTGAGCTTATACTTAAAAAAAAAAGCCAGTCTTTTCACTGAAATGTGCTCTATGATGATCCAATTTTACAATCATTTTCTCAGATGAAAAAAATTCATGGTTACACTATTGACAGCTGCTGTTAAATTGCTCCAGATGGGATTACACTAGAGGTAGACTACTTATCCATGTAAAGGCTACAGGAAAAAGATCCTAACAATTTTAGTTGTGTTACTCAGGAAACAGTCATGCTTTTTAGAGCACAGGTACCATTTATAGTCTAGAGAAGTGCTGTATATCGAGGATAAACATGAATCAAACTTTGGGAATCAGTGGTGATAGCAAGCAGGTGGGAACCGGGGAGGTAAAGAACTTGTAGAAAAAGAGAAAACTTGAGGCAGAGTCTTGCTTGCTTTGTTGCGCTTTTTTTTTGACGGAATGAAAATATTCATAAGGTATGAGAGAGTAGCAGGAGCAGCAGTTGAATTTTTGAAGCAGCAGCAATCTATAGGCTGTTTCTGCCCATACGATAATTACTGCCACAGTATAATTAGAGAGGAAAGAACAAAAGGAAGATAAGTATCGCTGAGGGCTTCAGTTTAATTTACAAGGGAATCCAGGTAACCAGCTAAATACAATATACTCCTCTTAAAACATTATAGGTTATTAGATTTTAGACAGCACATATCATCATTTTGTAAGGGTAGAAACACTGGTTCTGAGAAATACATCCATGCCTTTTAAAATCTCTTCTTAAATTGAATTCTTTTTTATTGAAATACATTTTATTTAAATACTCTGTGATACTCCTATTGAAGTATAACTCAGTTTTGTATTCTGAATAGGGTGCTGAAAATTTTAATTAAGCAGTAGCTGGGGAAGATTAGTCCATTGCAGTTCAGTCCCTCCTCAAAGCCCTGTGCCCCTGCAGTAGCTGGTACGTGGTTGTGATTCTGCAGCGCAGAAGTCTCTTGTCACATCTGTATTTGCATTCTCAGGCCCAGTTGCCAGTGAGTCCAGTATCTGCAAGGATCCAGAAAGGGTGGATCTTGTTTTGAAGTGCTTTGGACCTGACTGATTTTCTCATTGCTTGCACTCATTTGCAGTCCGTCACTCCAGTTGCCTTCTGTGGCACATAGGAAATAAGTTGTTTGGAAAAAAGCTCACTAAATCTGGTACTAAAAGCAGGACTGTCTTTGTTGGAAGTGTCAACAGATGGACTAATAAAAGCAATGAACTTAGTGCCCTGATTTTCTTCTTGCCTGAAGAAGTGGTTCTTTGCATAGCTGGTACCATGTGCCATCAACAAGCCATTGGCAGTATGTCCAATTGTTAGTAACTAGGTTTCTAACATCGTCTGCTCTGAGTTGCTTTGTCCTTTGATGTATTAACATGGCATCTTCTTTTCCAGGTTGAAGAATTGAAACATACCACAGGAAAGCTCAAAGCTGTCATACTTCAGGCTTGGAGCATCCCACATGCGTGACTGTGCTGAATTTCTTCCTGCCAGGATTCCTCTAAAACACTCAGGAACTCCAGGTAAGCCACGATCAAGCAGTGATCGTTAGTGGGTCTGTAATACTTTTCTCTCCCACTTGTGCCTTGTGAGTTTCCCTGTTTACTGCCTTCTGCTTGTCTCAATCTTTTGTTGTATTTTTTACATAAAGTTATGGACTATAGGGGGCATTCAGTATCTCATTTTCTGCACAGCTCCTATCAGTCCTCTGTTCTTGATGGGAATAAGAAGAGTGATTACAACTGGCTAAAACCAAGTTGATTCCAATAAAAAATAACAAAGAAATAATGCACATGCTGAAAATTAGTCATATAAATTATTCAGCAAATTATTTCAAATAATTAGCACATTTTTTGAAAAGATTAAATGGATGTACAGTTTTTGCAAAAAGAAAAAACACTAGATGAATTGAAATTAAAAAAAATGCTTAGCTGAGGGCTGCACTTGTTTCTGTTATGGTTGTTGTGGCTGGAATAGTGGCACATCAGAGCATCAGCCATAAACTGTAAACAAGGATTCTAGGGTTCTCTGTTATACAAACGTAGCAAAAAAGCCCACTGCTGCCCCAGAGCCAATGAAAACAGCAAACAGAAAGTGGGATTCAGACGCAGAAAGGGATATAGTCCTGGACTGATGGGGGACACAACTATACACCACCACAAACATGTCACATGGTGGGAGAGTAAGTGTAGCTTTCAGCTGCTGTTATGGAGGAGTAACCCTCCTGCCCTGAGTCCTGCACCTATGAGTTTATGGGGCCACATTTTCTTTTTCTGCCTACATGTGAAGTATTTAGAACAATTATTCAGGCTCCGGAATGTCAGTGAGCTAGTTTGGAGGAATTGGGTTGCCAGACATGGAAACCCCAGCTATGTTCCCTGTACAAATCAACTCTGCAGAACATGTGCAGCGAATTCAATGCTACCAAAATCGTGCTGAACTCATTATGGCTGGGCTATATAATGCCTGTACATACAGACCTGCTTGGGAAGTCCTGATCACAAACATGACACCTCCCTGCCCCCTTCTCTTTACTTGTAGACCCATGATGAGAAGAAACAGAGTGGGCTCTGGTATTGGTGGCTTTAGGCCTCAATCCCACAGTGGGCTTGGTGCATGGTTATAATACTATGCTTACAGTCAGTCATCTTATGATACAAATTTCTGAACAAGTGCAGTAGCATCACTCGAGACCTCTGTGGAGGGTGTTCAGATCTCATCTTCTCTAATGTTTGCAGTAGTGGAAGTCAAACATCACACTCCAGCCTTGGGTGATGACTTGAAAGAAAGTCATGATTGATGAAAAAAAATTAAAACTTTCAACTCCCGGCCCTAGAGGGAGAACATAATGATCCAGACCAATCCCACTTACCTCTTTGAAATTATTGTTATCCTTTTAAAGTAAGTCAATGATTTATGAGATGTTTAGTGGGCAAAAACCTCTGCAAACTCTGGGCTGGTTAGGTTACAAATGATCTGTACACAACCTGGGATTTTTCTGGCAATTCATATGCTGTCTATCTATGACTAGGGCTTCTCTCTCCAAGTTGCAGAGCATACAGAAATAAAAATGATTTGCTGTGCTTGGGTATAGCTTAGGCAATGGTAATTACTGCATGGAAAGGTACTCCACTTAATCAATGGGCTGATGCACAGCTCATTTGAGGTTTCCTCCTTTGCTCCAGCATAAAGAAGAGAAAACACATCCAGAGGAAACAAAACTGGCCACGAGGAAAAACATTCAAAATTATTACTGAAAATTCTCTGCACTACGAGTTTTACAAATGCAGAAATACAGATGATACAGAGGGGGAAAAAAACCCAACACAACGAAGAATACAAAAAGGACAGTCTCTGACCTGGAAATGCTGTAATAAGAACAGAAAACAAGGACCAGCAGGAAGGCAGAGAGAGACAAGGAGTGCAAAGAAACAATGCAACTTTACAATCAGTATAATAGGTTGTTATGGGTTTGTGTGGCGCGGTTTTCTTTGGTAGTGGGGGAGGGGGCTGCAGAGGTGGCTCCTGTAAGAAGCTGCTAGAAGCTCCCCCGGCGCAAAGAGTCGGACCCACCTCTGGCCCAGGCCGAGCCCATCAGTGACGGTGGTAGCGCCTCTGGGAGAACAGATTTAAAATGGGGAACCTGCAGGGAGTGGTGGGATTGGAATGTGAGAGGAACCCCTCTGCAGATACCGAGGTCAGTGAAGAAGGAGGGGGAGGAGGGGCGCCTGAGGAGGCTGATGGCCTTGCAGCCCAGGGAGGTGAACGTGGAGCAGTGTGTGAATGGAGAGAAGCCCGTGGAAAAGGCCTGCACCAGGAAAGTTCGGGAAGAACTGAAGCTTGCGGAAAGGTTCTGCGCCAGGGAAGTTTGTGAGGAACTGCAGCCCGTGGAAAGGACTCATGCTGGAGAAGTTGGTGAAGGACTGTCTCCTGTGGGAGGGACCCCACGGTGGAGCAGGGGACGAGTGAGGAATCTTCCCCCTGAGGAAAGGAGCGGCAGAGACGATGTGTGGTGAGGTGACTCAACCCCCATCCCCTGTTCCCCTGTGCCGCCGGGGGGAGGAGGGAGAGAGAACCGGGAATGGAGCTGAGCCGGGAAGGCAGGAGGGGTGGGGGAAGGTGTTCTGAGGGTTGCTTTTACTTCCTAATAAATAACCTTGGTTTTGATTTGATTGGGAGTCAATTAAATGGATTTTGTTTCTTCCCCAAGCTGAGCCTGTCTTTCACCCGTGACCATAAGTGGGGAGTGATCCCTCCCAGTCCTTGTCTCGACCCACAAGCCTGCCTTTGGATTTTCTCCTCATCCCAACGTGGCCAGGCGCGGGGGTGGGGAGTGAGCGAGCGGCTGCGTGGTGCTTTGTTACCGGCTGGGATGAAACCGAAGCCACGACATAGGTTTACTTAGTTACAGGTAGGTTTGAGATACAAACCAATTCACTGTAGAACGAGCAAGAAAGCAACACAATTTACAAAGCGAAAGCACTTGCCAGGAGAAGTAGAATGTGGGATAGTATGAGTTTTAAGGGTGACTTGGTGGGTTTTCTTTTGTGCTCTGATAGGCTATAGATAATCAGGATTGCACCATGACCTTGGACTTTTTACCGACATCACATGAAGAAGGCTTTCTCCTAGGGATGATGAGCCAAATCTGACAGGAGGCACTGGGAGAATGAAGCAATTTGGCCAAAGACTTAAAACTAAGTTCACCAGCTAGGCTACCTGTCTCTCTGGGTTTGATGGTGATTGACCTTTGCTCATTCTTCCAGACTGCATGTTCTTAAGCAAGCTCCTGACTGTTGGTGGTGTAATCCCTGAATTCATGTCTTTGACTGAAGCACCCGAGATGCTCACTCTGTACCCATCAATTTATTGGGTTCTCGGTGTTGTTCCTGATCTATTCATGTATTCTCTGTTAGGATTATAAGCAGTTTCTGGGAACAGGTGGAGTTAGGCATCATATTCCATGTATGCAGGAATGAGCAGAAGTCATGCAGCACATACATGGCTTTTGGAAAAAAAAAGGGGAGGGAGATGCAGAAGGCTGCTGGATTTTTGGCTCTTCTGAAAATCAGGTTGATGGTTAGTAAATCTGGATATTCAAAAAAAGCCCTTGTGGGAACTGTAGCAGTGCAGGAGTTTGATCAACCTCCCAGTACAACAATTCTCAAAGGTTTTTTATTGTATGAGTGAAAGTGTGTCTTACTCATGCACATCTTATGAGTCTGTCAGTCCAATACACTTTCGCAAAATGCTGCATGCTCTCTAAATGGAGGACAGATTAGATCAATCACTTAGAAGCTGTATAAAATAAATGTGTGTGTTATAGAATCATAGAATCATTTAGGTTGGAAAAGACCTTTAAGATCATCAAGTCCAACCATCAACCATGCCCACTAAACCATGTCCTGAAGTGCCCTGTCTACATGCTTTTTGAATACCTCCAGGAAAGATGACTCAACCACTTCCCTGGGCAGCCTGGTCCAATGCCTGACAACCCTCTCAGTAGAGAAATATTTCCTAATATCCAATCTAAACCTCCCCCGCCGCANNNNAAGAAGGTCTCCCCTCAGCCTCCTTTTCTCCAGGCTAAACCACCCCAGTTCCCTCAGCCGCTCCTCACAAGACTTGTGCTCCAGGCCCCTCACCAGCTTCGTTGCCCTTCTCTGGACACGCTCCAGCGCCTCAATGTCTTTCCCGTAGTGAGGGGCCCAAAACTGAACACAGTACTCAAGGGGTGGCCTCACCAGTGCCAAGTACAGGGGGACAATCGCTTCCCTGCTCCTGCTGGCCACACTGTTTCTGATACAGGCCAGGATGCCGTTGGCCTTCTTGGCCGCCTGGGCAACACTGCTGGCTCATATTCAGCCGGCTGTCCACCAACACCCCCAGGTCCTTTTCTGTCAGGCAGCTTTCCAGCCACTCTTCCCCAAGCCTGTAGCGTTGCATGGGGTTGTTGTGACCAAGTGCAGGACCCAGCTCTTGACCTTGTTGAACCTCATACAATTGGCCTTGGCCCAACGATCCAGCCTGTCCAGATCCCTCTGCAGAGCCTTATATATTGTAACCTTATAAAGCTGAGGGGCGAGATTCTGCAAATGCTAAATGCATTTGTTTTCTTTTGTGGTTATCCCAGTGAAATTCAACAAAAATGTAGCTGGAAGCTGTGAAGACTCATGCAGCATCATGATAGTCCTGTAGGAGTATTGTCAGAGGATGTGAAAGAGACTAGGACGGTAGGGAGAAGTGTATTTTATTAGACTGATATTGCTGAGAAAAATGAACACATTTTTTCAAGCTCCAAGATAGGCATTTCTGGCAACAGTTCAGTTTGTGCGTCATACCAATTCAGTGTGAGTGGTGGATGAGTTCATGCAGAGGATAGGAAAGCAATGTCCCCTCTTATTGTGGAATACCTGAAGTAGCCAAAATGAACTGCTGTATGGGTCAGGACTTTGCATTTTGGGATCATCAGATTAAGGATGTTTGGGTGTAGACTATACCCTATCTGACAACATGTGTGTGCTCAGTATGCAGCCATGTTGCACAGAAAATATCCTGATCTGCATCATTGTTGATTGAAAGATCAAACTCAAGCTGACATGGCTTTTCTGGGAGCTTGCTCCTCTGTGCAAAAACCACGACAGCATTATGCCTCATCACAGGGGTACCCAAGCTACAGAAGTGTGATTGTCTCCTTGTCTGGGCATATAACTCCACAAACAAATGTGTGCGCAGTATACCAACTGTGAAAATGAGAGATCCCTCTGAGGCTTTGAGAGACACGGTAACAGTGTTCCAGCAATGTGCTGTGAACCAGGAGGGTTTCGGCTCACAGCACCCGCAGGGGAAATCGTGTGGAAATTTAGGAATTCTTCTGCCCTTTGTTTTTCCCTTTGAAAATTTCACCCTTTGGGGCCTCAACACATGTTGAAGGTATCTAACCATAGGTACTCTGACTCGGAATTATTAGCCTGCATGCCATAAACACTAACCAACAGCTATCCATAACACAGCACAACATAAATAAAACTGTACTTGTAAAAACATTCAGGTTTTAGGTCATAAGACTGTATATTTTCTTTTTCCTGACTGCCCTGTTTTTGAGGTCTGCTTGCAGGGAGACAGGACTAGCACCTCATCAGTGATTCATTTCCTAATGAAATGGAAACTGGCATCAGGAAAGGAGAGGAAAAAAAACCTGGGGAAAAAGGCAAGATAAATGGCTGGCTTTCTGAAAAGCACCCAGTGAAACAATGGCACTAAATGAGATACATTCCTGACAAAGATCTCTTCTGTTCTCTAAAGGCTTTTACTGTACCTAGAGTTATGTTTTATCTTTAAAAAGTGGTGTTCTCTATTTTATGTGAGCTCTCTCCTCCTCGTCCTCTTTTCTGCTTGCTGAGATTTAAGTAAGCTCTTGTAGTGCTCTATCTCTGATCAGGCTTAAAGATTTGGAAAGCCCTGAGTTTGCAAGGATAAAAAAGGCCTTAGTATCTAGACACTGATAGATCTGATTCATCACCTCGGGAGGACAATACCACACAGCCTGTGCCACAGATTGTCTTGATAACAAGCTCTGGATTTTTCTTGGCATGCACTTTCATTTAAAGGTCAAAGCTCTTCCAAAGAAAGAGGAATTGCTGGGTTAGGAAAAAAAAAAAAAAGAAGTGGTCACATTATCTTGACAAAGCCATAGTCTTCACTGAGGCCAGGGGATTTAGAGTGAGAACAGTGGGCCTGATTCTGGCTGAATAAAAGGTGCATTTGAGCTGCTCTGAGCTCCGCAGAGAAAGCAGAACCGGAGCATGACTGCACAGGCTGGCAGTCCAGTCTGGGCTGGGTTAAGTGTCTGGCTGGACCAGGCGGACTCAACTCCTGCTCCTTCCCTGCTTGGAGCAAACAAATGGCAAAACAGGGACGTGTCAGCCGCGGTCCCTGCAAGACCCTGACCTTACAGATGAGGAGAGAAAGACACTCAAATTCAGTGGATCCTCAGCCCTGCTCTGGTTTTATCTAGCAAAAATGAACATCTCCAGCTTTAGACCGAAATGCCTTAGTCTTGTGTGGCTGGTTTTCCTTTTCTTCATATCTGAGCAGTAACCCACTGCCTAAGATGTGCTAGACTTCATCTGGTCTCAATCAGGATACCTCCCTGGGTAGCAATTAAGCAATGATGGCTGCCACTTAATGGGGATGGTAATTTTCACTTAATTGGGGTGTTTTCCAGTGCCTTAGACTTGTGTGGGTCTCTGTGCATTGTCTGTCTCTGGCTTTATGTGACTTTTTAGCACTAAGACACACAAACAGTGCTTCCCGATTACCTTAGCCTGTCTGCTCACTTGACCTTTCTGTAACAGGCAAGATCAATCAGTATTGACTGTTCTACAAATTCCAGTGGTCAGCTAATAATGTAGCGATGCGTTGCTCTCTTTAGAAATTTCTCAGCCCCAGCACACAATCTCCTTCCTTTCCCCCCACATTTTGGCATTAAATTCACTAAGTACAGCAAAACAAAGCTTCTCTTACGAAGTCAAACCACTGATGGCTCTGTGCAACAGAATTGAATTTTGCCATCTAGCAGCATCAGTGAAGGCCGGCAACAGGACCCGAGCCCCAGGAGAATGGGATTAGGAGTAGATCTAATTCTTTTCTCCAGGTTGCCCTGTAATCTGCTCTGTGACACCAGCCTAATCTTTTTATCACTCTGCACTGAAATTTCATGATCTGGAAAATTATTCCACCGTGGAGCGAGCTGTGTGTGAATAACTGATTTGGTTTTGGTTGTGAGAGTGGATCAAAAGGAAGCCAGGTTCACCATTTGACAGAGAATCAAAATGCTAAAAAGCAGTTTTCCCTGTCATGAAGCATTAAAAAAAAAATTCTAGACACTTACTTGAAAATTAATAAAACTGAAGAAGTAATACACGGTTTGGAGCTAAAACAAAAAAATGAAAAAACTAAAATGTCACATGTTGACATTTTTAGAATTTTTAAATTTAGATTACTGAAGTGACAATATTGAAAATGCACTGCTTGCCTCAGCATTGCCTACTAGCCTGTCTGATTTAATTTTGAGGAGAAGAAAACTACCAGCAAATGGAAAACAATGATCTTTTCCCATGTACTGATTAAATGAAAAGCCTAAAAGGCATTCCCACAATGGACAAATGAACAAGTATATTTTTTTAATTGACATAATATACAGGTATTCCTGTACCAGGAAATGGTTATATCTTCACAGTGTTTGACAACCCACAACCTGGGTTTTTAAGGGCTGGAGAGCCTATCAGAGATAGTAGTTGTCATAAGCAGATTCCATCAAGGCTTCTAGATATTTTTCATTTTAATCCTATCTGTAAAACATTGACTTTTCTAATCACTTGTGAAAGTAAATCCTCAGGATTTGCCAGATTATGTGTGAAATGCAATAGGGAGTACTTAAATATATCAGTAAATAAACAAATACATAAATCAAAAACTAGAGGGGGAGAAAGCAGCACTCGGTATGCTGGCTACAATCCATGTTTATTATTTAACTTTAAAATGACAAATCAATGGCAAAATGGAATTAAGTAGCTGTGTAAGCACAGAAGTAATTTTATCAGTGTATGAGATGCTCATGTTTTACATTATACAGAACATGGCATGTTTACTGAGCAAATGCAGAAACATCAGTGAGAGCTGGAATGGGAGCCAAGGCTGAAGGGAACAGGGATGCCATCTGAGAGATGAGACCCTGGGGACAAGTTTCTGATGGTAACAGCATGGACAATAATGGGAAAGTGATGCATTCAGGTTCTTCAGAGAAGATAATGAAACTGGCTTTATGATTTGAAGGTAGAGCTGAGCAAGAAGAGGAAAGACCTTGTCTAGAGGTCAAGGCTGACACAGTCTCAACTAGTAGCATGTTTAAGCAGGACTGATCTGCTAGTGGGTACAGTTGTAACCCTAGGACTGACGTTGATTAACTAATGTGTGCGTTAGAAGGCATTAATGTTTTTGTCTTGTGGAAATTGTGTAAAAGTGAGGTTGCTCAAGCAGAGAGCTGAAACACAAGCACCATGTAAATCTGTACAGATTTTGTGCTGTTCTCTCAGGAAGTACAGAATATCTTGTAGTGGATATCTGTTTCAGCCGTCGCAGGTTGATTTTTGGGGGAATTCCTACCCTTCTTGTGGTTTAGTTATATTTTACACTTCATTTAAAATCCTTCTTTTTGGGAAAATCAGTGAAACAATTGTCATCTGTGTGTATATTCAGGGGAAGTGTTATTAGGACCAATAACAAGGAATTAGTTAAACATGAAAATAAACTTGTTATGTGATAGAGAAAAAGATCTTGAGGGTAGAAGATAACAGGGATTAATTAAATCACTAGTTGCTACTCCCAAAACAGCATTCTGTGACTAAAAGGCCAACATACTTTATGGTGAACTGAGAATACATGAAAATCAAAGGAAACATTTACAAAATTTGCCAACTTCAAGTTGTACTGCTTATTACAGTGAAGTTTTTCGCAGAATAAGGTCTAATTTAACTTGAGTAATAGTAGGAAAAATCTCACTATTTGTGACCGTTTGCTATGAAACAGTCCAAAGCAGTCAACAGATGCTATTCATAGTTTATAGTTTGCCCAGTTTTCCCAGTTGGGTTGTCTGAAGCCCAGCTTAGATTTGTTTAAACTCAGCCTCAGCTTGGAAAGGTCTGTGGGTTGTTAACATACAACACACTGAGAGTCTCACTGGACCTGCCTGCACCAGAAAACTGAATCAAATTCCAGACACTGAAGTAGGCTCTTATGAAAACAGAAATACCAGGGGTGTTTTTACTGCTGCTGTCTGCCCCTGGGCCAGGCTAATCAAAAATTGTCCCCTACCTACATGTCAGAAGTCTCAAAAGTTCATGGTACGGAAAAAATACAATGAGAAAAAAAAAAAAGTGGAAGCCACTGAAAATGATCGCAAATCAGGAAATCCAGATTTCATCCTGAACAGGGGCATTTCTGGGGTCTGTCTTGCAAGAAACAGTAGGTGTTCTGAATAACCCCTGGATATGTAACTGGAGGTCGGGATGGCAAGAGGGCTGAGGGAGTGTTGCCCTCTCCTCACCAGGTCTAAGCACTGCTGACAGTCAGATAAATGCTTTGCCTATCTGGTCTCCCTCCCCCACAATGTAGAAGTCAAGCTCCACTTGTGACCCAGATTTTACCCTCCCCAAATCTTGCAGCCATCTTTGCCTTCCCCAGATCTTGCAGTCATGCTTGAGCCAGGTCTTGCGTAAGCTGTTGTGTAGGGAAGAGTGTAACCGAGGCAGGAAGATGGTGCAGTTCACAGCAGCAAAGGCCACAGAGGGCATAGTTGTTTTAAATTAAGTAGAAAGGAAAAGAGAACAATGAATTATTTCCCTAAATCAGTGAAGGGATCTCAAAACTGGAAAACATCCCACATAATGGATTTTATGGCTATTATAGAGTTCTATTGATGTATTATTGGTATAGATGTTAGAGAATGGTTTTATACAAGGAGAAGAGAAAGCTGGAAAGTAATTGAGGATTGACTACTAAATCACCATACAAAGGCTTTCAAATGCTAGGGGCCAACAAATCACAAGACAAGTGACTGCTTGCTCTTTTGTTGTTATGCGCTGTAGCAGTGTTTTATGCCTTTATACCTTAGTAGTACCAGGAGGATTCAACACTAGAAACTCCTTGGGCTGCACTAAGTATGAATTTTGGGGTCTTTCTCTTTGCCTTCTAGGTTTTCTTGTTTGATTGCTCTGAAGTTGCGTTTTCAGCTTTTCCTCCACGGTCAAAAGGACTAGAAACTGCATTTCTTTGCTCACAAGACCAAATAGCTGAAGCTGTGGAGGAAACATGAAGTATCAAAGACCTTTAGTGGAGTCAAGAGAGCTGGCAATGCTGACCTCCTTTCCTCTGTGTTTTCATTTCAGTTTTTATTTCAAATCTTTACTTCCTGTCTTCAGCAGTCAGTTTGGTTGCTGAAGCTCTTGGGGATGTAGTTCAGTGGGTTTTGACCTTGGTTCAAGGGAGCTGCGTTTACTGATAGGTAATATTGAATGTAGAAGAAATAGTGATGGTGTTACAGTTGTGACTTATTTAAGGATATGAGAGATGCAAGGTTTGCAGAAAGATTTAGTATCCTTTCTTAGCTGGTCTGATATGGTTGGAAAAGCAGTTTTGGACACACCAGGCTTTTGTCAAATCATTCTTTCATCCTAATGGCTGGATAAGAAAAGCAGACATAGGGAGCCCTGTCCCTCGTTCTGCCTCTGTCCCTGCCTGCTCTGGGACATGGGTCAAGTTCATTTCCCCTTCTTCCAGGGCTCTGTTTTGCACTTGTAAAACACATAACACAGCTGAACATGTGCAGGAGCAGTGCTTGATCTAAAGAATATCACCTTGCTAGGTCCTTGGCACAAGACCTGAAATATCTTTATTTCACACGGTCCTGCTCAGTGAACATATGCTCTCTGGGCTATGCTTTTCTAAGCCCATGTCTTGTTATGTTCCTGGTATAACTGATTGCTAAGGGAGGACCTAAAAGCCCAAAGGGTTTGCATCTTCACTGTGGCCTCTGGTTGCCTCATTTCAGTGCCTTGTTTCAGTGCATGCAGTTGTTCGATGCACGTGGTTATACGTGTAGGTGAATATACTGCTGCTCAGATCAGGGGTTGAGCTCGTACCACGTTGAAGTCCTTCGCACACAATGGCTGTACAGAACGTCTGGCTGCCCTGTTCATTAATCACCTCTGCTGAAAAACCCTTTTAATTACATTATGTTCAGAATCCATAAAATATAATTAAAATATGTAAATCTATTATATTATTTAATGAGTACATTGAGACCTGAAAGTTTAAATTAGAGGTAAAACTGATACAGACCTATTGCTATTGATTACTTATATTAATAAATCATTGCAGCCTTGGACAGAGATTTTTTTCCCCCTACTAGGTGGCAATATTTTTTTTTTTATTTAATCCATCAGTTCTTATGCTTATGCAGTCTTTTAAATGGAGTAGTAATGAAAAATTATGTAACTTTTCTGCAACTAATATCCATTCTTTAGCATGATTTCTTCAAGTTCTGTTCCCTTCTTTTGCTCTTTCTTGGAAGGCATGGCAGACTGCTAGCAGTACAAGTGAGGCAACACAAATAAGTCCCAACCCCTTCCCCCAACATTTTAGTTATAGACGTTACATCAGACACATATTTTAGGATTAGTATCATTTCCTGGGAGCATGGGATACTGGTACAGTGGAGTTAGAGCACTAAAACCTGATGGTGTAGCAGATTTGAAAGTTAACCTAGCTTTGAGTCTCTTACACTGAGGGAGAAAAATTTAGAAATAGGGGTTGTTCTCGCTAATTACTAATTGTGTATAGCTTGCTGGGTGTTATTAAACATCTATCACGGTGTTAGAGCCATGCAGGCTAAAGTAAAAGTTTTATTTAGGATATTGTCTTATTATTGACTGCTTTTCCCTCTACTTAAATACATTTTGCATCAAATGTACATCCTGTTTGTTTCATGGTGGAGGCTTTTGTAGCAGAGTTTGAAAAAAATAAGGGTGCTTCTTTCCCATGGAGGCTGTGAACCAGACCCTGCTGGCCAGCTGCCAGGCTGGGCAGGGTCTGTGGGGCAGGCAGCAGAGGGTGAATGTGCTTGTACATCCTCCTCCCACCTGCCCAGCCACAGACCCCGCATCTCTACAGAGCTGCTGACAGTAAAATCCAAAGGATATTTCAAAACAGATTATAAGTATTTGAAACCAGAACGAATGTCAGGCTGCTTGACAGCAAAAGATAGCCCTTTAGCACAGCCACCTGTATTACCTTCCATTTTCTTGATTTGGCAAGATCGCAGGCTTCAACCTCATTTAATACCTTTTCTCTGCATTTCCTTCCTGTAGGGTAGACATACATCTCCTCTCCTTTCACTTGTGCTGCACAGCTCACCAGCTGCATGCCGAAACTTCCAAGGGAAATATTCGGGAGATGAGAAGTCATTGGCAGCAAAGTACCAATTTCATGTCAGGCAGTATGTCAGTAATATGAAATAAAACAGCCCTTTCACCTGTTTAAAACCCTGATGCATACCAGACATTCAGATCAGCACTTTGGGCAAGTTTTGTATTTTCAGATACCAAGGTCATATTCTTAAAGATAAGCATTTAAATCACATACAAAAATATGCAGGCAGGGGTGCAAAGAGGTAATTGCGCGTATGAAATATGCAGTTGCAAACACCCACTGGGTAATTGTGCGCTCACAAGCGTTCAGCTGCACCTGCAATTTCCTGGTTTCCTTTTGGAATGACTTGTCTGTGCCCGGGTGTGTTTGGCATGTTTGTTCTCTGTGCTTGAAACTGTGGCCCAAAGCACCGTGTTGCTGTTTAGCACAGATTTAAGCTTCTGATTTCAAAGCTGCTGTAATTAGTAACTTGCAGTCAGTGTACTCTACCAATTCTTAGCCCACTGGGATATTACCAGACTTTATTGTTTCTTTCTGTCTTTGTGGAACTTCTGTAAATCTTTTCTTTGATAGCAGCTAGGGTTTCAAAGCTGCCCACATTTGAGCCAGAGGAGACTAATAATGATCTAATTAATGAAAGATGTTTTTCTCTGCATTGCTGTATTTTATCTCTTCCCCAAAGACTTGTTGGTGCAAGCCAACCTCAGGCACCAGCTAGATCCTTTTTTTTTCCTCATGTATTTGAAAAATAGACAGATACCTCTGTATATATCCCATGTTGTTCTCACTTGAGTGTGTAAATCTTGAAAAATCTTTCCAAGTGTAACTTGGATTTAGGAAGTAGCTTTGTTATTCCCAGAAGATTTTTTTTTCCAGCTAAGATTTGTTTCTATAGCTCAAACCACAAAGCCACTTCAACTCTCCCTAAAAGACTTCAGTCTGTGTAAGCTGCAGTGTAGGACATACTTCCTATCCCCCAGTGGATATTCATTGCCCCTCTTCTCCTGCTTTTTCAATTTCACTTTCTTTTTATTAATTAATGAGCTCCGTTAATTATTTATAGAAGCCTTAAAATGCATCAGGGTTGGATTCCACAGTCTCTTCCTTGCCACATTGCACTGTTTTGCCACAGGAAGGGCACAAATTCCTTCCCAGAGGCAAGAAGAGCGTTAGCAGCTTTAATTGGCAGTGCAGTAACATATCATTATGCACGGGGTACAAAGCAAGGGAGTTCCTGCTGTACATTTAAGATCAGTGAGTCTTCCTTTAGAGCTCTTTAGGGCCAAATAGCACCAGGCAGGGCCTTGACCATCCTCTTCCTTATTTTAGGCTGGTGCAGGACAAGTTCAATGGGTTGCAGGTCTATTCTCTCATCCACCCAGACAGGCTGTGTCATGCTGCATGAACTGGCTGCATGACAGGCATTACAGCAGTGTAATTTTTCTCCCCTTTTTACTCCTACCTGATCGCTTTCTAGGTTTCTCATTTCTTTATCACAGGGTCAGCAATGGGACTAGTTTTTTTTAACTACTCCTTTGGCAGATCTATTTTACACATGCCTTGGAACCCAACCCTTCAGGCCAGCTTTACTATCCCCAAACCTTTCCCTTTCCAGCCTTGGCTCAGAGCTACCAAATTAGCCCCCAAAGGTAACTAAAGTGTTAAGTCTGTTCCCATCCAACCACAGAGATGCTGGATAGTGTGGGAGGAGGCACAAGGAGCATGACAGAGCGGAAGAGAAGGGAGCACGTCAGTGGCAGAGATTCAAGCTGGCAGGCAAGTTGTGTCGCTTTGTGGTGCTTTATGACCTTGAGACGCTGTCTCAATAAACCATGCCAAGTAATTAAAAACATAATTTAGAACTTAACTAGCATGTCAGAACACTGGGTATACACTGGTGATGCCTTTCTATTTTCCTTCCCTCTACCCCTCCATGATGCTGGGCTCCAGTGGAGTGAAACCACCTACTGAAGGCAAAAACTCAAACACAATTAATGGCTTGCTGCCAGCCACTTAAATACAAAGAAGTTGATCTAGCCCAGCTAGCTATCTGCAGGTGCCCTGGAGCCTCCTGCTGTACGTTGAATGGCCTCTTCTGACACTGCAAGCAAAACCACAGGTTCTCCTGCAGCATAAATATTTCTTCACTGGTTTAAATAGAAAGCAGATGTATCTCATTTACTTGTGACCCCGAACACTGAGACTAGTAGCAAGGCAAGAAAATGATGGCAAGATATGAGGCACTTTAGAAAAAAAATGAAGCCAGTGAACTCAGACAGAACTTGCCAAATCAGGGACATCATTTACCCATTTGTTAGATTCTTAGAAAATAGATTTTCACTGGTGATAAAAGGCAAAGAATTGCCAGGTTTTAGATACCACTTGTCCCCATCCTCTGGGCCAGCACAAGTGTAACACAGCTGAGTTGCTTTGTCAACGTGTGGGAGTCCCAGTTCCCACTTTGGTCTTTTTAGCAGTGTTATGGTAGTGAGATCAGGGCGTGAAAACAAGAAAAGGGACTCGCTGCCCTGAAGAGAAACATTCTCAGTAAGAAGGGCAGAAGGAAGAGGAGAAAGTAAGAGCTGCTTCATTAGACACAGAGGTGTGAGAGAGTGACTTAATCTGGGACAGAGCTGGACCGTACCTGTGTTTCTGGCAGGTTCAGTCCACCCTGTCCTTTTACCACAAAAGACAAAACAAATGCAGGAACAGAATAACCCAGATGTTGGATCTCTGACCTGGACTCAAGCTGTTTGGTATGTGAGCAGTTGAATAGCAGCAGGCTGCCTGATCCCTGGGGGAAGGCTGACGCAGAGCACTGTTGCAGGCAGACATACCAGACCTGTGGGAGCAGGCGAAGGACCGAAACAGCATTTAGCAGTGCCTTATTGTCAGGACGTGGCTATGTATGTCCATGCAAGAGAAGCACTGAAATGAAGCAAACTAAGCAGCGTTCCTCAGTGGGCAGTGTCTGGATGAAGGTGCTTCTATTTCTCTTGCACTTGTTTGGAAGGGAGAAAGAGTACAGAGCGTAGTATCTCTCTCACAGTTCAGTTACTTTGGCAGCAGGTCTCACTCGTTTTCTTTTACAAATGAAGCAAGTCAGAGAGGATATTTTCACCTTTCTTTCAGCCGTGCTGGAGCCTCTTGCCACCAGCTGTTTCCGTATTGTTACCCACCCTGGCCATTTTGTGGGGCTGCAGCAGAGCTTGTATCTGCTGGTCGCCACCCTGCTGGCAGTTAATCGCCTGAGCACAAAACCAATCACACAACAAAAAACCCGAAGAGCTAATTAATTTTTAATTTGTGTCATTTAGAAATCCGTTGCATCTTCTTGCAGTTGGATTCTAAAGTGTGTCATTTGCTCAGGCAGGGGGGCAGCCTCTCCCGCTTTTGGGTGGAACACCCAGCTCTCTTATCAAACCAGTGCCATGCTGGGTAAAACCTGGTGCAGCCCATCTGGATCAGATTAAGTTTGACTTAATTCTTTTTTCCTCTTTTTTTGGCAAGAGCTTTGGTACTTCATTTATTAAAACACAAACTTGATTCCATGCTGTAATTGCCCAGCTTGACAATAATAAATCTTATAAGCAGGTTTGCTGTTTGCATGCTTGAAGTAATGATTTACTTTCATTCACAGAAAATTCTAGGCCATAGTTTGTTTTTACAGCTATGTATTTGGAAGTCAGTGCAACAAACTGAGGAAGTGTGGTGTTCCCCTCTGGTGCCTGTTCCAGTGGGAGAAAAGAGCCCGCACCACCCGCCAGTGAACAGAGTTGCCTTTCAGTTGAGGAGCAGAGGAGGTCTGTGCCGCACTACTGGCGTCAGCTGGAGACAGCAGGCGTTATGTGAACCCTCAAGGGAGAGCTGCGGTGTGGTTTTCTTGTACCATTCTGTGACCATAAATTTCATGAGCGTTTATAGTTTGAGCTGATATTTCTTGTGCCTGGTTGATGATCAATGAGTTGTTAATTTGGAAAGTTAAAGCAGAATCTGTTTAGTTTGCATTGCAAGCAAATAACTGCCTGCATGGTTTGAAGCAAAATGGGGCCCTTATTTTGGATGGGACTTAGACCAGCAAAGTACACCAAGATATCAATGTAGCGTACTTTTTCAGCTTCATGCAAATATGACAGTTAGGCTATGGCTATACTACTTTTCTTAGCTATACTACTTTCTAGTGTAGTTGTCTGCACTGCACAGCCCAGGGTGTTATGTCAGTAATTCCTGTAGCGTTGGACTTGTATTCAGGCCTGTTCCCACTGGTGGGCTCTGGTTTCCCTGCCAGCTGATACAACTTGCCTGGCTCTGGGGATATCTAGACAATGGGGAGCCTGGAGCTACCATGCTCGTATAGACATCCTTATAGTGCCTGGCTGTGACACAAACAGAATAAATATGGAAATAGAGCTCAGTGAGGACTAGCTGCTTAGCCTGGCTTGGGGAGAAAAAAGAAATGCCTTTGCTGTGCCACTTAAGAACAAGAAAAAATTGCTTCAGGGGACAGAGCTACCCTCTGAATTTGGAACTTACTATTTCATTTTGCCAGTTCTGCCTGTTCAGGAACCCTGTTATCTGCAGGGTCTTAAATAGAGGATAGGGAAGCCTGAGTGGGAGCAGACAGAGCCACGGGAGCACTGGGGACACACTGGATTCATTCCTCTCTGCTCCTGTGACCAAAGGAGCTGTAGACTGTCCTTTGGATTTCTTTCTGCTTATTACAAAGGTATAATAATCATGGTGAAGACAATGAAGATCCCAAACAGAGGCTCCATTCACAAGTTTCTGGCAATTCTCAGTGGCACAGCAGGGCAGCTAGTCCACCATCGTGCCTGATAACCAGCAGGAAACCACTGAGTGTCTGCTATGGCTGGGCGAGATCATTAAGGATGCACTTCAAGTGTTCATAAGCACGGAGCCACCGCTGTGGGGAAGCCTTGAGCCTGAGAGCTGCAAATCTGTTACTGTATGTGCCTGATGGCTGTCTCACCCTCTCTTACTGCTGTGTTCGTAATGCTAGATGTGAAAAATTAGCAAGACTCCCTTCATGCAAACAGTGGGAGGAAGTCTGCCCCTCCTGATTTATGCAATTTGAGGAGCAAAACCAGAATGTCAGATTATCAATAGGACAGGGTTTTCTTGTGCTTTCCTGCCTGACTCAATGCGTTTCACTGATGTCACAGATTTATATCTGTTTGGGTTTGCAGATGGGTCTTCCAGTCATACTTCCAAGGTGAAATATTGAGATGACTTATCTGGTTGATCCTATCTCCTTTGGATAATTTTTTACATAGTGCTGATTCAGGCCACTGAAGTCCTAAGCATGGTAGGTGCTCTGGACAAATCAGTATTTTGCTCTTTACTGTCAAAATCCTGGCCAAATGCACTCTGGACTCAGCATATGGCAGAGGGGTTTGCTGGCCATTCCCCAGCCTTGCCTAGAGGTGGCCAACCCTGGAGCAGCACTTTACAGCTGATGTCTTTTGTTCAGGAAGACAGGATATTTGTTTAAAGAGAAGCAACCATGATAATACTTCAAAGTCAAGTAATTCATTTCAGTGGGGAACAGGAATATGACACTGACAGCATCAATGTGAGGCTCCCACAGCAATCACAGCAATATGCCTCAAAATCTGACATTCACCTCCTGTAGGCTGAAAGGAGGGGTTGCCCAAACCCACTGTCTCCAGCCTGTTTTCCTCTTCCACCTGCAGACCCCAAAGATGCTAGTTACTTTTCCTGCAGAGCTTCAGTTATCACTCAGATCGTCAAGTCAAATGGAAAAAAAAAAATTGTGCTTCACTGAGCCAAGGGAGAAAGAAAAATATGAGATATTCAGAAATATCAAATGCAAATATTGGCTTGCCCCATCCCCCCCAACATTGGTTAATACTGAAAAATCAAGGAAGTTTGAAATGCACTTTGCACACAGACTCAGCATAAATAACACTACTTTGCATTTCATCAGCCTTATTTTCCCCATGGGTTCACTGTCATCTCTCATTTAGGCACCACAGGGATGATCAACTTCAGAAAGAAGTTGAGATGAAAGGCACCAAAATATAAGTGGGTAAAAAAATTCCTGGCAGTCAAGAGCAATCCAGAAAACTTTCCACTCCACAGGTGCATGAGCACTGGGGGATTGAGTTAGTCTTTTTTTTTTTTTAAACGAAAACTTCTTCTGTATCAATAGTTTAAAGATTTTATGAAGTCACATTTTGGTGTTAAACTGTTTACCGACGATACTTGGTATTGTCTGTGACACTAGATGCAGTACTGTTGTGATCACTATGAATCTAGGAATTCCTGTGCACTAGAGGGAGAGATGCAGGCAATATATTAATGATTTGTTATTTAATTTTTATTTCAAAGTATATTTAATGCTATAAACTAATTGCAGCTGTTATCTACAAGGAAAGGAAAAAAAAAGGTAAAGGTAATGGTGTTCAGATTAAAAAGAGATGCAGTCAGACAGAAAGATATTCCTGTGGCTGTGGTGTCTCAGGTAAGATTCAAATCCGGGTTCACCTTCCATTTTCCTGTTTGACCCAGTGCAAATGTGTCTCTTATGCCCCAGTTTCCCAGTTGCTAAACAGAGGTTGAAATATCCCTTTCTCTTGAGCATTGCCTGCAGTGGCCAACCGGACAATGAACTCCAGAACAGTGTATACACTCCTGAGATGCACTTTTCAAGTCCTGCCTGATAGAAAAGGAGGAGAAAGGGACTGACCTAAATGTAGTACAACAGCAGACGTGGGAGCCGAGGGCAAGTGTAGCCTGAAGGCCAAATCAGTCACTTCAGAGGAAGACCCACAAGCCTCAGTAAGAAAGACCAGGACCTGCTGACCACAGAAGGCAGTGACTGTGATCTGTGGATGTGCCATGCGCAGAGTGGGGCTAACCTGAGGGATGGCTGAAGAGGGAACTGGCCCGCTCACACACATGGAGCACAAGGAAGCCTTGACTTTGAATGGGGCTTACAAGAGAAAATACAAAGACTAATAATACTGGACAAGATTAAAAATACCTTGACAGCAACAAAAAAGGGATAACATGAGATCAATTAATATCTTTTTAATACAGTCTGGTACATGTAGATATGCACAGAGTAACTTTGGGAAAGGTGAAGCAATATTCCAACAGCTAAATACCTCCACTTTTATTTGTTTTATATGCAATGATCTTCCAGAAGGCGATTCATTCAAGACATCTGAGTAATATAGCAGAGCTAATCCACACATGGTTCAGTAAAAGGTCACTGTACTGCATCCTCCAGAGGAGATTTATATACCTCTAGTATACATGCATTTTTCTTCTTATTTGGCTGTGTGTTTATTCTTTCAGAGATTGGTGTGTTGCAGGTCAATATGAGGTGCCTTTGGAAACTTCTAGGTGCAGAGAATTACTCTGGCTGCCACTAGCAGGTTTTTATACAGTATGGCTTCCTTCTGTATTGAAATGGCTTAGGAGCAGCTTTCAGACACCCATCATGCATAATGCTTTCAAATATATCATCCAGGCTGTGTTTTGCGTCCACTTTTATAGCTGTAGATGGTGCTTAGTCAGGCAATTTGCACAAGGTCATGAAGTTAAGTGGCTAAGTGAACATCTTCAGACCAGCATCCTTATTAGTTCCCAGCCCTGCCTTAAACACATATGGCCAAAAAGGGTCAAGTTTTCCTGGTGGCATCCAGGAGATAAGCAATTGCTTCCCTTCCCTCCTGCTCTCTCCTATGGCATTGAGGAACATCTGCCTCGTACAGGTGAGTGCGGGGGGAGCTGCTCCCTTTCAGGTATCTGCCTGGGCTCAGCCTCCGGCAGTGCTGAGCTGCCAGGTCTTAGCCAAAGCCAAGCAGAAACCCTTGGTTCTCCAGTGCTGCACATCAGGCTCTTAAGATCTCATAAAACCACTTCTAAAGCATTCTCTATAGGGTTGTCTGTTTAAATGTTTAATTTGGGGACTAGCTAAGAATAACTTAGCAGCTGATTAAGAGAGATGCCAGTTCTGCTGTTCCAGGATTGATAATCCATAATGTACACGTTATTGCTATTGTAGCAGTGTTATGTTGCGGGTATGAAGTAGCATCATCATTTTCTACTGATCTTGGACTATCTGTAACCTTGATTTTGTTAGCCTAGTGATAGAATTGAGTACTATTTTAAGGACCTTGCTGGTGAGTGTCTTTCTGTCAGAATGAAACTGCCTTACGCTAAAGATATTCTAGGGAAGAAGTTGTAGCCCTGATGGAGACTAACTGTGAGGTAGATGGGGAGACATCAAGAAAAGAGCATCAGATTAATTTTTTAGCCACTAAAAATAATTGTTGCCCTGCTGTTCACCTGGAGGAGCCAGTTCCATTGCTGAAGCGCAGGAGAAATTATGAGATGTGCTGGTTACTGTTATCATAGCATAAAACAAAACCATGCTTCCTTTCTGGAGCAGTTTCCCCTGTGTGTGATCAAAGTGTGATACAACCAGAGTGTACTCAGAGTGTGAACTTTATTTCCTGACCTTGACATGACTTGGGGTTACAGAAGCAAATACCCCTGTCACCAATGTGGTCCGTACCCATTGACTCCAGCAGTTTCATTTTGTGTCTTTCCACAAACATCTTTTTGATTATGATAGTGCTATTTACAAGGTTATTCTTCACATTACTTTCTTCCCCGTATCAGGGAATATCTTCATCCTCAAAGGTCCTGAGGTCTGAGCTTTCATATTTTAGAAGGTCTCATTCTTTCTCATCTACTGTCTGAACAACAACTTCTGATCAGTCATTTGAAATCATTGGTTTCAAATCTCATTCTGCTACTTGTGCCCATTATGTTGCTAATACTAATAGACCCTGGGTCTTGAAGAGTGCAAGATCTTTAAGTCAGACATCAGTTTCAGCATCTTTATCCCCATTTTGTGTTGGGTAAACTGAGGTATAAAAAAGAAACTTGCTTTAAGATGTTAATGGGCATCCGTGGTATAGACACCTTTTAAAAGAGTTGAAATTTCCAGGTGCCTTTCTGATCGGCTCTCCAGTCAGCACGTTTTGGAGATTCTCGAGTGGATGGGGGCAGGAAGCCCAGATGCAGATATATACCGGATACAGATCAGATCCATGTTATTTCTACAGACTAAAATAATAAAGAAAAATACTGGGAAAAGTACTAATCAGTCCAAAATTACTTACAACACTGATTGTCATCTTCATGTGAACTAACTGTTCAAATTCCCTTTCAAGTCCACAGAGATCAAGTGATACTTTTAAGGCACGATTCTTCTTCTAGAGTGGGTGTCTAAAAGCAGGACGAATCAGCTGCTCTGGGAGTGCATGTAGTTCTCCTTTGGCTGAAACTAGGGTGAGATGTCGACATGCACATGGGAAGTGTTGCTGGAGGAGAAAGCCTCACTATTCCCCGGTCTGAGGGGACGGTCAGTGTTCTCCATAGGCCCAGGTCACGTAGAACTGGAAGCAGGGCTCGCTCTGCAGTTCTGCCGCAACCTTTGTCCCCTTAATCTTCTTCAAACATACAGCAGCAAACAATTAGTGGAACCCAAACAGCCTGGGAGAAAACACAGAGCTAGATCTTTTTCATTTGGTCAAGTATATGATTTGAAAACAAACAAATGATTTCTTTAAAACAAATCCAGTACAGCAATTTATTTGTGAAATTCCTGGAGTGGCGCAGAAGCCACATAAAAGCTTTGAGGCTGTGGACTGAATCAAGGGTATGTTGTATTTGGCAGATGCGGATAGATAAGCCACAGAGAGAATATAAGGGAAGGGAAAATACATTTCCATGGTTGGGAAGATAGCACATGTTTATATCCGGGATGTTTCACTGACTTCTGCTTTTCCAAACATAACACTGAGCACATTAGCAAAGGACGCATCACATTTACTGATTATTGCATTAGCCAAATATAGAACAATATTGGATTCCTTCCATCAGTGGCCCCTTGCAGACCAAAACAGTGCGGATTATAAAGCAGAGCCTGTGGGGTAGCTGTGCTGTGGGTTGGGTATGTTTAGAGGAATGTTGTCACCAGAATCAAAGTGCCACTGTTCGTACATTTCTTCTTCTTGTTTGCAGAGCTGTTGTTATTAATTATTATTAGAGGAATATGCCATGGGCTGTGGCACAGAGCAGGCCTTCACAGTGCTGTGTGTTGTGCAAACACAGAAGAAAAGCTTGTGCCAGTTGTTTTGGGGTTGCAGTTTGCACTGTGGTTTGGTTAATAACATACTTGGAGCGACAAGCTTTTTAACCGCATCAAATGCATTTCCTGTCACTGGAAGCACTGGTTCTATGGGAAACTCTTGTCCAAAGCAACTGGAAAGACAGTGTGACTTTGGAAAAATCAAGCCTAAGGACATCATTTTGAAGTGGTCTAAACCAATACAGCAATGATCTTTTATGCAAGCTGCAATTTTGGCCCTGAATATTTGACCTTGGAAACTTAATGACTGAATATCAGAAGTGAAGAAAAGTTTTCATCATGAGGAGTGTATGAAAAATTAGCAACTCTTTGTTCACACTCTTCTGCTGAGACTGCTCCCCACACTTAGAAATATTTGACATCATCTTTGGATAGATACCAGTTTTTGATAATATTCAAGGCATGCACCCAGGTCAGCTAACTAATGCAGCACAGTCTGGCTGCTGATGGACGGAGCAGATGACTGGGAATTGTTCATTTGCTCAGATAAAACCTCTGTCCTCCTTTTCAGGAAAATCCCTACCATGGAGGTGGTTAGATTTATTAGTAGAAGATGTATTGCTCTCAGTTTGCTGTCATGTTGCTAGAGGAGGGTGAAGGGTGTGTGAGGATGAATTCAGGTGCTGTTTTCTTTTATCTGATTGAGTCTGCCATTGCAAGCAGAGAATTAGATTCTTTCTCTCCTCTGAAGTTTATTTATGAATTTGTGGGACAAGAACACAGTCTGATGCAGGACGCACAATGCAACCTGAGAGCACCTCGGGTAAGACTAGATGTCAGAGGGTGCTTGCCTTCTGGGTTAGTTATTTCTCTCCCACTTGGCGCCGCATACATTTTAGCTCAATTGTAACAGTTCACACATCTTCAGAATGGAGTTTGTCATAACCGAGGAAATAAGTCCCATCAAGAGAAATACAAACAGAAGGAAACTGTTCCTCAGTTCACTCATCATAAACTCTTCCCAATTCCCTGGACTCTTGGAGCTCTCTAACAGTATAAATGCGGTGGGAATCTTTTGCTTGTTGCTGGCACGTGAGCGTTTATATCGTGGAACTGAGCAGCTGCTCACTGATCGCCTTCTTTTACTGCAGTATTTCTCCATACAAAAAGAGGTGAGGATGAATCCATGGCTCCAAGTAAGTAGGGAACATGGAGGGATGCTGGTACTTGCAGTGGGTAGCTCCATGCCATGTTAGCATGCATTTGCCATGATGGGTGTCTACTGATATGCTAAAAATACTGGGGTGGAAGAGAGTCTCACATATATATGATAGATAACATCCATATTTCAAGAGAAACGTAGGCATCTGAATCTATCAGCAAGACACTTAGTTCACTACTAGTCTGGATATTTTGTTGTGAACAGAGGCCAACTGATTGAGAAAGGAAATGCATCAAGAAGTGGTACTGAATATAAATTGAAGTCCCTGCTTTTAAGGTGTCTGCTTGGTTTCATTTTTAAGAAGGAACAAGTATGAGTGGGAGACTTTATATTAGAATGTATTTTTAAGATTATTAAAGCCTACTTCACAGACTGCAGATATTAATATCTAGACCATGGTACCAGATAATCTCCCAGCAGGGAGTGCTGTTTGAACCGTGAAATGTCACCGTTCAGTTGTAGGAAGAATGAACTTAGGGCTTTGCAGATCCTTGTTGGAAAGTTTAAGTTCTCACTTGTGAATCAATATAAAATATTAATTATTGAAGGATATTTTTGAGGGGACGTAGTCTAACAGTGGATGCTTGTAAAGCAGCTGCCCCATGCCTTCAGAGGAAACACGATTATAAAGGAATTGTAGTGGGTAAAGAAAAAATATATTTAATATATTTTGAAATAAAAATAAATCCTTAGAAATTAGATATGGCTGTCAATACTCTGAGGAAATCTCTAACCAAATTAATGCCATGATAAATATATTTGTTGTGGGTTTAGTGGATTTTACTAGGGAGGCATGCCTAAGAATTTGTAAACACTATTTATTAAATCTGATGGAGGGGAAAATTTAACCATATGGTGGTAAAGCATGGAGTGAGCATGCTCTGGCTTGCAAAGTATTTCATTATCAAAGTTACTGCTCTTCCAGAACACGCTCACCTCCAAGACTGACCTCGGGGAGAAAGTAATTCCTCTCGTAGATGGCTTGATAAAGTTAGAAAACAGGTCAATAGCTGAGACTGAAAAGGAGGTGATAACGGAAGATTCCCCGATGGGAAGGAGGCGGTAAGGGGAGGTGGTGGCATGGGCTGTATGCGGAAGCGGGGTGAGATAACGAGTATTAGCTTTATCCAAATAGTCCATATAGCACTTCGGTGTGTGCCAACTCATTGTTGTTGCTGGTCAGCTGCCCTGAAGAGGGAGGGTCAGTTGGAGTAGATAAGCTGAAGAAGCTTTATCTCCCCTCCATAGGCCATCAGGAGGATTCCTTGGCTTGAGCAGATCCAGCAAAAAAATGCTTATAATCACAATGCCAACCTTTCAAGACAAGGAGCTTCTAAATTTTTTTCAGCTACTTTTCACCTCTCCCATAGGCCTGCCCTGGCATTTTCTCTCTTGAGTTTTTACAAAAGCCTGCAGTACTTTTCCATGGATGCCATGGACACATTCAGCACTAAGAAGTGTGTGGGGCCTTTCTGTGGATATAAAAGGAAGAAAGGGAGAAGGAATGCAGTGGAGAGGCTTCTCTCAAGACATGCACGTGCATACACATGCTGTTACTGCTTAACACTTCTGTTTCCTCCAGGATTCAGCCTCCGGTTCACCTCTTTTCTAATGTTTTATTTAACCTCCACTTAACCTTCCTTTTTAACCATCTGCTTGTTTACTGACTCCTAGCTTCTCATCCTTAGTACTCCCTTCAGCAATCACTGCTCTTTATTAAACCTTTCTTCTTCCTGCACCAGAACCCCATACCTTTCCAAAAGCAAAGAGCAGTTGCTCAGTTGAGCAGGTTTGGATATTGTATAAGGACAGGTTTCTAGATCTGTTGGTATGATTCCCAAGGACCACGTCCAACTAGTTTCCAGACTATTATTAGCCATGGAGCCCTTTTTAATTGCAAGGTAACACACATAGACATGCTTGAATTGTATTAGCTGAGTTACTTGAGGAAGACTGCAGCACTATATCTCATTTTTTACTGGATGGATACATAGAGGAATTTATAGCATTTCTAATAACTGATACTATAAACTTCCACTAGCAGGTAATGTACCATGGATTCAAGATCCTGATTCTCACTCGTACGAGAGTCTTTAGGGAAGGCCTCGGTCACGTAGGGTCCATAAGCAGTGACTACATTGGAATTCGACTACTAATTTTTTTATATATTTATGTTTTCTCCTGAGTTTTCTGTTTCTGTACTAAATGACAGGGCAAGGATATGTTCCTGATTGCACTCTGTAGTTTCGAATTCACTGTTTAAGTGATGAAGGTAAAAGAGAGAAAAAATGAAATGGAGAGGAGCACAGCTTTGCCTAAGGCAGTCTGCTGAAGATAGAGAAGAACGAGGCACTGAATAAGACAAAATAAAAATTGCAGGTATTAGAAAATTGGCCGATGAAGAGGTCTTGAATTCCAGTTGTGAAAGAAAGGAAAAAGCTTTCATTCTTTCCCAGTTTCAGTGTGCTATCCTGCAGACGAACTCTGTGTATTATGGTATATTATGGAGTTTGAGCAGTAATTCTACATGATTGTTCCTTAAAAATGGCTATTGATGCTTTTGGTTAACTCACCTTTTCACAGCTCTCCTGCTACGTAGCGTGTGGCTGTGAGGAGAATACTGAATCGTTCTCAGGTTGGTTACTGATTTGAAAACTGTGTCTGTGAATCTGGAGAGATGACAGGAGATGACCCTTCCTGAAATACTTTGTAGAGACCCAGGAAATATATTAGAAGTTGTAATACAATTCCTAAAAAGAGAAAGAAGGTGTAAAAACCTGAAAGTAGGTTGTTTTTCACTCTAGAGCAAAGTTTGGGGGATTTTTCTGGCTGTGCCTAGGACACTCTGCAGCAGGCACTAATGTAAAATGAGAAGGGAGGCTTCCTTGGTGTTCTGGGCAGGATGGATGGGCTCAAAATCATTGCTGGTGTTGGAAGGGGAAGACAACATACAGTAGTTTACTGGAAATGAGACTTTTGTTATAAGAAATAGTGTTCCCACCAGTAGGTCAAGCCCAACCTTAGGTTCTCTAAGACTACATTGGTCAAACCCGTTTCTGCATTTCTGGGGCTTTTTGGAGCTTACACCTTTAACGTTAAAATGTCCAAGCACAGTCTGACCATATAAAACATGGTTATATCTTTTTCAAATTCAGATTGGGGAAGTATGAAGTGCTTAATCTCATACTTTCTTCATTAATTGCAAATCTAATTTATAAACAGCTGCATGAGTTAGAAATTCCATCTCCCGTGATGAATACAGACCAATTAAGGCTATAAGCAGAAATAATTTATGGTATGTGTCAAAAGCAAAAATAGATTTACATAGAGCTGTATTGATTGAAATGCAATCTCATCAATCTGGAGGATGTTCTGGACAGTATTCAAGGAACTTGGAGATGGAAAAGATGGGAAGACAACACAATAAACTGAACATCTTCATTTGTAAAGCAACTAAAACATATCACTGAACCCCAGCTGCTATAATAATTCCCTCCCTTCTCACACAGCTCCACAATACTGACAAATCTAAATACGAAGAAGAAAAATGTCTCTAGAAGGCTGTTATTTTGCTGCCTGAATTGTGTCAAGGAAGTGTAAATATAATCACATTTTATCCTCTGATCTGAAATGGATTTCAGTGGCAGAGATCACAATGTAGCTTGCCTTGATTGATAATAACTCCCTTGTTACCATCAGTAATACGGTGAGGTGGAGAGGAAGGAGAAGGCAGTTCAGTTCATGGCAGAATTACTAGGCAATTCACTCAAAATCCTCTATCTTTATTTGTGCCAGGAAGGGAGAGTAGACCCCAAAGGTTTGCTGTGAGAAACAGACCATCCTAAGGAAATTCTTTCTAAATTATTTGGATGCAGAGGCCCAAGTGGTATCATATGACAAACACCTCCACGTTATCTCTCTTCGGGTGATCCATAAGAAGCTTACAGTTGGATTTGTTATGCATAAACTAATTCTGGCTGATACTTCTGGTGCTTTCAGAAACAGTCGACAGCAGGTTCGTAGAGATTCAGAGCGCAAGCTGCCTTGGTCAGTTCTGGAGCAGATTCTCGCTCCTTCTGGTCCACAGCTGCCCGCAAAAACCCAAGCTCTTCCTCACTTGCCTAGTGCAACGCTCCAGCAACAAACAAACACACACACACACACACACACACACACATGCCAGCAGTGCTTGTGTGAGCGCTTCCAGCCTGCTGTGGGCAAAGGCAGCCCATCCCTGCTGGCTGTCAGGCTCCCCGGCTGGCTCTGCCGGGGTGTCAGCAAGGCAGTGCTGCTGTGGGCTGTTTTGCAAGCAGGGCTCGGAGGGCAGGAGCACCAGCAGAGGGGGACCAGGCTGCTCCCGAGGGAGCTGTGACATCTCTCAGTGGCACGCCAAGCAAAGCACAGCCCATGGTCTCAGCACTCAAAGCCTTGGACAAGTGTTACTGCGGAAAGGCTGTTGTTCTCCAAGCTGGTCCTCTTCTCCAGAGATTATTGTCCTCAGAGCTCTGACTGCTGAGCAGGACGTGTGGACATTTCTGTGGCTGTGCAGAACCAGCACAGTGGTGAGAGGAAGCTGGGTGTCCTTTAGTGTCCTTGGTCACTTAGCTGATTTATTTGGCAGCTGGAAACAGTGTGACTGATAGCTCAGGAAAACGGTGGAGGAAAGTTGGGGAGAGAAATAGCTGGTGCTGTCTCTAGTCTTGTCTGGGATCCTCTATGCATGGCCATATTAGAGGGTCAGCATTTGATGAAGGACTGGCTGATGTTTGACGCATCTGTGGCTTTAGAGACTTAGGTGAGTCCATACAGTGCCTTATAGATTGTAAATGAAATCCCAGACTGGAGCTGTCTCCCAGTTTTCTCTCATCCCACTTCTTCAGCAAATGAATTCCTAATCTGTTCACCTGGCCAAGCAACTTAATTTTATCTTGAATTTACTGCTCACATAGCTCCATCCATTTCCTCTCCCTTCCCCAAGCGTGACTATGCAGTAGCTGGCAGAGCTGTATGAGGGAGTACAGTGTGTCTCAGGCTCTGCTAGCTTGGTAGTCAGCCAAAAATGACGCATGTGGAGACCCCCCTCCACAGCTGTATCCTTTTCAAAGTGATGTTTGTAGCAGAGAGCTACAAAAGTGCTATTATGTTGTCTTGAGTGGCTATGCGGGTTGCATTCTAAGCAGAGCAGGGATTAAATTTTGCCATCACTGCCCATGAGCAATTTGCCATTGTGCAGCAAGCAGCTTTCAGAGCAGGTTATTATTGCTGTCTGTGCTTTACCATTCTTATTATATGAAACCTGAAACAGGACTCCCAACCTTAGAAGAAAAAAGATAATCCCTTTTCCTCTATTGTTGGCAATACCGCCTTAGAAGCCAGAGAAATGCAGCCCCCCTTCTCCTCCCTTAATGATCCTGTGCTTTTCTACTCAGTGTTATTTCTGTGTTTGCTTCTGCTGCATTTCAAATAATGCTGGGACTAATATGGCTGTTCCCACTGAACGGTTCCAGCTGATGGAAGGCCATTTCTTGGCCAAAGATCTCCGTCTGTGCACAAATGAGTGATGACGGCCACTTCTGGGGACGGGAAGTTAACTGGCAGGTTACAGTGAACAAAGCAAGTGGCAAAAACTGTTGAGGTGTATTTATTTTATTAGGGGTCAGACATATTAGTGACAGAGAATGGCTTTTTGGAATGGAAATTTCTAAAGAAAAGAGATACTTATCACAAAGGGGTGTTTCTTCCATTATTGTTATCTAGACAGGGCCAAAATTTTAACAGCTCAAGATGCTTTGAATTAAAGCAAACCCCCACTCCTTTCCTTTTCTCTTCTCATCCCACTCCATCTCTCCTCACAGTCAGCAATCCAGATCACAGAAATGCCCATCATAGCCTCTCAAACTAGATTTCTTCTTTCAGACAGGCAAAAAAATATCACACTTGACTGCACACTATATTGAAGAGGTACTACCATGTGTTTGCACTTTCCTGTTTTTTCAATTGTCTAACTGTACTTAATACTCCTAATTAACCCCAAATTTCACTCCTTTTCCATATTATATAAGAATCCAATTGCTGTTCCATTGACTCCAACAAAATAACTTCCTATCTGTCTTAAATACCAGCTTGATACCAAAGTAAATTTGCCAGTAAAATGAGTTCCAGTAACAACTTCTTTGCCTCAGCTTCATAGCGAAGGAGGACCTGGCTCTTTGCAAAACAAGTGCTGATGGAAATTGGGTGGCAGCTGTAAGTCTCCTGTCTTATCTCAGATGAACCCTGTGATCTCAGGCCTCCTGTATTAAGATGAAGACCCCCAAAACCCAGAGAAATTCCTGGGAAGATCTGAAGAAGGCCATCCGTGTGGATGAAATTGCCCCAGGAATCACAGTGACTTTTCTTCACTTTTTCTCAGGATCCATATTCATTCCACCTTATAAAAAGTCCTCTTTGAGAGAAACACTATTATCACTTCTTACTCTAAGGACCCATACCAATCTCCTTTTCAAAAGAAAAGGCTAAAAATTCAAGGCCTAGGGTCAAAATCAGCTTCTTAAAAGAAAATGTCCAGACACAGAAAGATGCCCAACAAAGACCTTTTTATTGCTCCTGATTTTACATGCAGCTGATCCTATGGTGCTGTGAGCAGTGCAAGAATCAATGTTGTGATCATATCTGTGAACATTACAGGGATGAGGTTCAAGGCAGCACTCTGCCCAAGGAAATGTCAGGGCTTCTGGACTGGGGTCCTGAATCTGGGCTTGGTTTACATGAGCTGGTTGGAGGCCCTTTGCTAATGTAGTCCATCTTCCTCTGGTCCATAAATTATTTGTTTTGTGAGCCAGAATGTCCCAAGTCCAGTTTCCTCTGGATATCTCTCAGTTCACTGTCCAAGAAAGCAGAAGCTTTGGCCGAAGCTTTTCCACGACTGAGGCATTTTCTGTCTGCATTGCCCAATGAACTCACACAACAGCCTTTCCCTTCTGCACCTTGAAGTGATGTTGGTCAGGGCCACAAAAAATTTAGGAGACTCATTTTCTCTGGGCGTTCTACCACACTGTCAGATCTTCTTTAAATAGGCCAGTGGTTCCAGCACATGTTAGGTTGAGAGCATGCAGATGCACACCCAGACAGCCGGCATAGGCACCTCTGCGTTGTTTCCATAGGAAACAAAGCTTCAGCAATGTTGGATTGGATTGACCTACTGTTTGAGGAGGTTGTGAAATTTAATTAGCACTCAAAGAAGCACTTGGCGATCTTGGGACACAAAAGTGCGATTGAAGTATCTTTGTTTCCACTCTAGTAAAATCTGCCCGAAAATGAAATAAGCACATGGCTTTTCCGGTCAACATTTGTTGGAGCAGAATGATAATGGGTGGAGGAGGGAAATACATTTGTGCTGTTCCCTTTCTGCTCAGGCTTGGGGCTGTCAGTCTAGTGCTATGCCCTGTCAGCTTCACAACGGGGAAGCAGTACCAACCCGACAAGCGGGGGCATTCAAATCAAGCGTGGTGATCACACAGTAAGTGCTTAGGAAGGAGCTTTGTCTTGCAGTTTCACATGTAGGAACGAAAGAAACACCCTCCCCTCACTCCCCCATGGCCCCTCATTTCCGACAGGCTTGGAGGCTCTAATTACACTATTGCACAGCTCCTGGCAATTGCAAGGGCTTTTAATGCTGCTGCCTGCTTTGGACGAGAAAAACTGGAATAATCTGCTTTGTGTAGTGTCCCTTGCTGGAGATAAGAGACAGAAGTGAGTTGCGGGGAATGTAAATTGAATGAACATATTGCAGTTGCTGGACACAGCTCTGGTAGGTCTGCTCTGGCTCCGCTTCTAATTTACACAGCCCATCTTGCCCAGTGCCACTGCACCACGTGTCCCTATCACTTGTCCCAGAGTACAGCCATGAAACAGGCTGTGGCTTCATGGTATGGCACAGGAGCTTTCAGTGGGTTTTCCATCATAAATTTTTCTTTCTTTACCTTTTCCCCTTATTCTCTTCCTGTGAGCAGATGAAACATGCACTTAATTTTCAGGAAAGTGACTGCTGTGGTAGCAGCTGTGGGAAATCAAATGCACAGCAGGCCCCCATAATTCACAATAATTTTGTGTAGCAGTTTCTGATGATGTGATATCAGGTGAAAATTATCCCTGCTACTTTCTTGTGTGCCACATCTTTGAACTCCAGCCTGGTTTTCCACTGGCATGTGTGCTTAGGGCTACCAGATTATTGACAAGGGAGAAGAAGTAATATCATAGTTTAAAAATCTTTCTTACAAATGTATTGCTGGGGATGCACACAGGGTGCTGCTGGAGCCTCAGCAACAAAGACCATTGTTGTTAGCCCTTTAATCTCCGCTGTTTGTATTTATGAAGATTCCTTTGCTATGAAGCATCCATTTTGATCTATTATATTTACCCACAAATGTGATAGTTACTTCTGACGAGATAAAAATGATAATGATAGCTCTGTGTCACAGGATTTTATTTCACATGAAAGATCTAACGGAGCATATCATGTTTTATTATTGCTGTAAGTTCAGTTATTAGTATCTGTGGAGAGGCATCCTTCCCTTCCCTGTCTCCGTTCAAGCTGCGGGACTGGAGCTTGGCTCAGGGCACAGGAAAGGATGTGCATGGGCTCTGGCTGAATGTACCATCCAGCACAGGCTGTGCAGCCCCTCCTTTTAAAAGATTCTGGAAAACGTGCTTAAGGAAGTGGGTCCAGCATGCATATTCTCCATCAGCCAGTGTACAGATTAGAAGACATGAGACCCAAAGCTTCACATCTCCTCAAGCAGGAAGGAGAGGGCCTCCAGGAAGCACGTAGCCCAGGAGGAGCTTTGGAGCATGCTGTGATTGAAGCAGAGAAGCCCTAAAGCAAGGGGCCAAATGGATGTGTAGGTTCTTGACATCACATCAAAGGGTCATTTGCCTTCTGTTAGCAGGACAGCAGGTCTCTGGGATTAGAGTAGGTATGTGCACTGTAACATCAGATTCCTTAGTGAGCTGGGCTCTGGAAGAGAAAGATGGGATAGTAGTTACAGAAGATGTTGGTGAAAGGGTGAAACCTATTGCAATCTGATACATAATTTCTATTGCTACCTATCAAATAGGGCTGTTAGCAGCTTGATATGAAAGAATGTTTAAATATTGATGATGAGTCTGCTCAGTGGAGCATTGCTTATACTGAGAGGACCCTGGGAATCTGGAATATTTAATGTAATCAGCTGGAATGTAAAGGACAATATGTACAGCCTTGTTCAACCTGTGCATTTAATCACTGCTCTCAAAAGGCTATTACCTGCAATAATGTAATGCCAAATCTAAAGCGGGGAACAAAACCAGTGTTTACTAAGGGAACAGTGCAAAAGCTCCGTAGATGATTTTGGTTCCCTGTTTTCAGAGAACACCTTGCAGAGGTATTATCAGAAATAAAGCTGGCCTAATAGTACAGACTAATTTGCAAATAAAAGCCCTAAATATTGTTTATTTGTAGTTACTGTTTTAGTTACTGTTGGGGAGCCATCATATGTATTAACTTAGGAACTAACGTAAAGGTCACTAATTTGGAGAAGTTTGGGAATTCTCGCTCCATTTATAATTCATTCAAAATATCAGTCCAAAATTGACCCATTAATATACTTTTCTCCTGTTACAGGAATTCCATTCCTACCAGGATCTTCCGACAGCCTTAGAAGACCACATAATGCTCTCATGAGCAAAGTTAATAGTGAGCAAAAAGTAGGCCAAATTAGAGAAAATAGTTTATTTGAAGTTTTACACTGAAGATCAATGATTAATGGATTCAAGCAAGAAAGACAGCATCAGTGCACTAACGATCTGTTACTTGGAAAGAGAGGTATGTTTCTGACACATCAGATGTGTCAATAGCTTCTGCAGTGATGAGTTTAGAATAGCTGAAGTATCCTATTAGTAGAGACATGAATGATAAACAGAATGATACCAAGTGCATAGTTCAGGCAGCTCTGATAAAATTAACACAACTCGACTATACAGAAGTTTGTGACATTGTGACTTGCTGTACGCACATGGCAATAGACACGGTTCCAATGGTTAAACCCAGCTATTCCACATAGATTCTGGCCCCTGGCACAATTATCCAGGGACTCGGCTGCGCTCAGTCAGTGCAAGGTAGAGGAATAAGTCCCAGGAGCACCCATAAACTCAAGTCAGTGTAGAGGGTATTAGCCCATTTGTAGAGCAGAGAGACACGTGAGAGGTCAGCTCTGTTCCTACAATGGCATTTGAGTTGGTATATGAGTAAGTGATTCCTGGACAGGTGTTTTCCAAGGGCGGGTTCCTGGCAGTAGGACCTTTTCCCTTTACCAGAACAAGGCCTTGAACAAGTGTTCAATACATGCTTCAAAACCTGTCTTTTCTCCCAGACTTGTTGAGAGAAGTTGGACTGAGTGTTAAGTGGTTGCAATGTGTTTAAGGTTTGCTGCTGGCCTGAACTCACTGTCTAGCTTTCCATTTACCAGCACCTGGTCGCCTTATAGGAAGGGGACTCACTCTTAGAGTGCTTTGTAGACATTTTGTTGTGTCATGTAACTCCGTAACCCCAAAATGAGGGACACTCCTTAAAGCTGGATTAAACCAGTGAACAGTACAGACACCACAGCTACACAGGCTGCTTTCCCTGGTTTATGGGAAAGGATGGGCTCAGAGAGAGATGCAGAGGAGACCAGTAGTGGTATCTTTTCCCACGAATAAAAAACAACAACAAACAACCTGCATAGCTGACAAGGAGGATTTAATGGCTAAGCAACAGCCCCTGCCTGCCCCCCATCCCATGTCTTCTGGCTTTCTTCATCTGGGAGTGTGATCCAGAGCCTGTTTTCACTTGACTATGCTTGTGATTAATAAAGACAAGAATGAGGAGGGAGATGGCCATACTACTATAACGAGAACTCAGAGATCCCCACAGAGCTGCACCATTGCATTTTCATTTCTGCTGGTGCTGCTAAACACCCCACAGTGGAAGAAGCACAGAAACCAGAAAACCACAGCCCAGTCATTCTGAAAATAAAGCCTGTTGAATAATACTGAGTGTGCCTATATTTAACTGCCATAGCCCTAATTTCTTAGATGCAGGCAGACACCATAAAGCATGGCTCAGCACTGACTCATCGCGTCAGATTCCTCGTACCAGGCAAAGACGTTAAATGAAAGTGAAAATCCATCCATTTTTTATTTCTGCTAAGAGCATGGCAGTGGGCACACAAAAGTTTATAACCAGCCTCTGGACTGGAACTGGTCTCTAAAGGAAGGTTTTTGAAGAGCTGAGCCAATATGTTCATCCAGAGCTAAATGCAAATAGAAGCACTACATCGCTACTGCACAAAGAAATGAGTTCACAGGGAGGTGAAACTGCTCTCCCACAAACCACTGATCCCCAGTCCCTTTTCCAGGTGTGCTAAAATTAGCCTCTCACACCCATAGGCAGAAAACCTCAACAGCAGCAAGTAACTTGATCCAAGTGCAAGTCATTCTTACACTAATCTGGGGCCTTGTGATTTGAGAGCAGTTGAACCTGGCTCTGCTGTTGTACAAGTGTACAACGGGTTGTGCTGGCACCCGTGTTGTTCAGCTCCTGGTACAGAACTGTTTTTTTCAGCCCTGTAAACACCTACCTGTAGACCTCCTAACACCATTCCAAGAGCATAAGCCCTTTTAGAAAGCTATTTCAATGTCTGAGATAAAATACCTTCCCCCTTTCACCAACAAAATTCCTTCACCTAAGCAAACCCACCTCCAAACCACAAAGACCCACAACCGAATCAGCCTGTGGGCTGCCATGACCCCTATTTATAGAGGTGAGGCTGGGGTAGTGGGGTGGAGGTCTCCCTATCTGCACTTGGGGATGTGCTGTGAAAGGTAGGAGCAGGTGGGGCTTTGCTTCCTTTCTAGGTAAAATTAAAGAGCTACATCTAGGGGGGAGAGGCTCTAGGATAAAAAGCAAATAATCCAGAAATGGGGGGGAGGGGAGAATATAAAATACTCCGGTTTTAATCAGGAAAAGCAATTTAGTTGCAGTTTTCTGCATAATTCTGTTGAAGAAATAAATTATGCAGAAGAATGTGCTTTCTCCTGAGGCTAAAAAAAGAACAAGTGGGCCTCAGGGAAATGCCTGGGACTTACATGTGTTTGCTATTTAGCTGCATTTTTTGAGGATTCCTTGTAGGTTGAATGGTTTATCCTGTAAGCTTCAGCTCTGAAATGGACTCCTAACAAGAGTGTGCAGCAGGAGTGTCCTCTCACATGGGAGAAATTAGTTTTCTTTTCTGTGGCATGGGACCATCTCAGAAAGGCCTTTCCTGGTATTTCTGGGGCTGTCAGAGCCCCTCACGTCTCTGGTGGGGCAGCTCTGCCCCATGGGGCCATGCTGAGCCCCAGCTGGGGCGGCTCAGGCTGCGACCTGCCCCGGTGCAGACTCTCCTCCCTCTCCGACTTGCTCACTTGGGTAGATGTGACTGTTCCTTGAGATTAACTTGCAGGATATGGGAATCCTGTCAGAAACAGATGAAGATTTAGGCAAGGCTGTTTTTGCATTGCTATGCTAAAGAAAAACAAATGCTGCAGTTTTATTTCTTTAATGTTTTGTGCAGTGGTTTCCAAACCCATGAAATGAAGCAGTGCTTTTCCTGAGAAAGAAGAAAAAATACAGGCCCAGGAGACTGAAATTTTGGACTTCTTAATGGGAAGAACCTCATTTTTAAAATTACTCATTTTCCGCTGAAATGCTTAGGTTTGGGACTTAGGAGTTCAAAGCACTTAGATATATTGGAACACTTTTATTCTAAGCTTTAAAATATTAATTTAGAAATCCTTGAGTGGAAGAGGATCAGCACGAACCATCCTAGCAGAGTTTTGTCCATTTTTTGTTTTAGTTGATTAAATGTAAGTACAAAACTTGTCTTGTGCATATGGTGGGCTTTACAGGAAAGAAGAACATACTGAGAGGCAAAACACAGTCTTTATCCTCCCAGCTTTGGCTTTGCTCAGTATAGATGCAGCTTCAGACAATTACTAAGTCCCTCCAGCTTAGTCTCAAGTGGTCTTTAGGAATCGGAAACAGCATCTGTTAATTTTTAGCAGTGGCCTCTTAAGTGCCTTGGCTTGGGCTTTTCAGCCAGCTGTTACCACTGCACAAGCTGTGTCTTCAGAGGGGAGGGGGAGGCATCCGTGAGTTGGGGACCTGGAGATAAGTGGCGCTGAGGAGGACATGAGGACAGGAACAGAGATGAGCCCTGAGGCTCTGGAGTGCAAGGGTGTCTGGCTGAGGAGAAACTGGAATTCTTGCAAGGAGCTTCTTCCCCTGTGGCATTGCTACCCTGGAGCTTGTCTGGGAGCCTGAAAAATTGTCTGGGGCTCTGTTACCCCCCTGCAGAGGACACGTGTCCCCACCCTGCACACAAGGTTCATTCCCCATCTCCTTTGCGCCACCATCTCACCTATAGCTCTCTGTGGCTGGCATTGCTTTGGAGTCTGGTAAGGAAATGATAGCAGTCACCCTCAGTACACCGGAGGGGAGAAGTGTTTCTGAGTCTGGAAACTTAAATCCTGGCTGAAGCCTTCAGAAACAAGCAGGAGTTTCTCAGAGAGAAGTTTGCTGCTGGTGTCTCCTGCAGTGTGTGGAGGAGACTGAGGGATGGCCAGACAAGGATGGGAGGACAGCAAGCAATTCAGATCCCGTTTCTACCAGTTAATTCAAAACTCTGGGCAGGTCTTTCTGTTTCTGGGAACGATGTAATGTTACCCTGAAAACAGTAATACCCCAAGGAGGTGCAATACTGCCAAGTTAATTGGCATTTTTAACACATCAAGTCCTCAAGCCACAGGTGCTGTGGAAGCTCCTAAATCTCATTTTGTGTTTGTGGCTACACTGGTGATGTTTTCTGTGGGTCAGGGGCTTATTTAAAGACTCTGTGATTGTGAGGAGATATAAAATTTAATTTAATCTCCTGTTTACTGTGAGTTTGATTTGATGATGCTTCACAACTGCTTGATGACGAAGAAGACATGCATGATTACAATTCATAGATATCTCACATCTGGAGAAGTGAGTATTTTTTTCTTAGTGATACTACTGTGGAAACCATAATGTACAAGCTGCCTACCTGCCCTGATGGCTGCAGTTTTGCAAATAGCTGTTTTCTGCAGTAAAGCCCCACTATTTCTAACCAGGGAAAGTTCTATATTTTCTATAGCAGATGAGTCTAATTTTTCTTTTCTTTAATTTTTTTTTATCTGTGTGTAGTGACTGATCCTGGAAGATGTATAAGGTGCAACCAGGACAAATGGCAATGCATTGGAGACTGGCCTCTCCTTGAAATAATGGCCTGTTTTGCGAGCATGGTGGTTAAAAGAAATAAGAGGCAGAAACCTTTTCTGCTTAAAACTGGACCTTTGTTCTGTGGAGAACAGTTTACATGCCTTCTTCATATGTAAACTGATGAAATGCATATAAAATCACTAATGGAAAATCAGTATTTTCTAAATGAAAAGTGAAAAATATATTAAGAAAATTCCTTTTGGTTTCTTTTTTTTTTTTTAATGCTGAGATTTTGGAATGTCAAATCCAATGCTCCATGTCCAGAGGGTCTGTTCTTATTCTTGGGAAAGTCTCCTGTTTCGCAGGCTCGTGTGTCTCTAGTTCAAGTAATGAAGATCACTTTTACACATCAATTACAACACGGAAATGAGTTCCATGACAGGTGAACATGCTGAAGGTCATTTGCTTTGTCAGAGCATTGAAAGCAGTTGCTGTTAGCTGGGCCCGTCTCTGCGGATCTGACAGAAAACGGTGTTTCATGTCGTGGTGCAGGGGGACCACAGGAGGCTCTGAAAGGACTCGTTTATGGGACAGCGCCTCAGTCGAGTAATTTTTGGTAGTGGGTACATACACAAAGACATTATTGGTGCTGAATCAGCTTACTTTTAGGGCAATTTTCCCCTTGTCCTTCCCCCATCCCCAGCCTGGTTGATTTGCCTAATGGAAGCTGACAGTAAACCTGAGCCCTGATTGTCAGATTTCTCTAGAAACCTCAAGGGAAAGAGAGGAAGACAGACATTTGAGGAACAAAAATAGCACACATAATGAGCTCCCTTATTTAGCCAAACTGCTTTTTTAATAACCTTCCTTTTCTTTCTCTCTCTTGCACAGACAGACACACCAAACGTGTGGCATCTTCAAACAAAAGGAGGTGCTTTGGCATTGGGGTTGACAGAAAATAGGTGGATGCAACTGCTGGCCCCCTAGGTTATTGCTTGGTACCTCTGTGGAGATGCAGCTTGGGAAAGCCATTTGGGAACAGTCTAAAAAGTGATCTTTTCCTTCTTAATACTGTTGTTTAACTCATCTAAATTCTCATCTCAGACATGGGAGTCTCACTTGATTCACACTGTGCGCTAATGTTGTGTCCCTTCGGCGTGTGCTTAGGTTGGCACTCTGGTGGTGAGCTTTGGGCAATGGTGACAGTTCAGGATAGTCTGTGCTTTTTACCTCCAGCCGGGGGGAAATGTTTTTTTCCCAAGTAAACCTGAAAACCATCTTTAAAGGAGGAAAAGAGAGTCAAAGCATATAAAGGAAGTTATCCTTCGTACACTCCTTAGAAGTTGGACATGACAGTCTTGTGCTTTTGTGCTTGAGGTAGTCTGTGTATGATGTTATATTCTATGAAATAGTCTTCTTGAATTGGGTTGTGTTTTTTTCAACTGTTCAGAAGCAAAGCAAGAAAAGCTTATTTATTGACTTTCCATGGAAAAACATAACAAAAGATAAGATGGAAAATATGACGGAGTCATATAGATAGTCAGAAGATATGATGGAAGATACAGGAGTTTGATTTATTTCAGGATATATCTGTTCTACCTCCACATCCTTAGAGAGGACAGAACTTTTACAAATAACCCAGCACTGGAGATGACAAGCCATACTTTTAGCATCACCCCCCGATTAAGCAGGCTTTCTTTACCTTACTCCTCACTTGCTCTGGAGTCTTATTTTATGGTAACCAGTTGACAGTGAGATGAATTACTGACATGGCATATCTTTTATAGCATTGTTTGTCCAGAGAGGTCTCAAAACTATAAAGTACTTGAGCTGTATATTATCCTGCCCAGTGGAGAAATGCAGCTTCTTCAGGGGTGGCACAGAGCAGCTGTCCAGCCAAACTAACTTGCACCAGACAAGTACTTAGCAACTGACATGTACCAAGAGTATGGGACAGTATTTTTAGTTATTATTTTGCTATTACAAGTTGGGGTAATTTCATTGTCATTTTTACCTACAACAAAGAAGAACTTAAAAGGAAGAGTAAACTTGTCTATTAATTGTCTAAATACTTTCAAATGAGACTGATCTTAAGAAGCAACTTGGCTTTTATCCCTTGGTTGTTCAGCTCCTAAATAACTCTGCCAACTTTGGCTGTGCATCGGGAGATAAATGCTGTCTGAATGTCCTCAAAATGTTAGACAGCTCCAAATAAATCCCATTAAGTTGTCTGGGTAAAGGGAACACAGAGGTGAGGTATAGTACATTTTGTGTTGCCCCAGAAATGTAAATCCATTTACAGTATATGTCTTGTATTTATCTATATTCCAGAACTGTATTATCTTTACATTTGTGGATTCCTATTGCTTTCCAGTGCTTTTAGTCTGCAAATTCAACCCTGCATGGATGTTTTATCTTAGATATATCAAATCAACTGCTTCTGAATCAAGACTGGAGCCCAAGTTTCTTTTCAGGCATATATCTAGGGTAATATACCCAGCTCAAAACCGTGCTAGGGTGAAGCAAAATGCCATTTTGAAAGTGTTTATGTGCCTGTATTAGAGAAAGTGATTTACCAATCTCACAAGAGCTGTTACTAGTTAGAAAGTAGGAGGTGTGCGTGCAGATGCTGTGGAATTTCCTGCTGCATTAGGCCTGTGCTGCTGTGTGCTTCGGGAAGCCTGTCTGTCTTATCCATTTACCAGCCCAGGCTTGGAAAGGATGTCCAAAAAGGTAGAGCAGGCCAAGTTTTTCACAGCCCATTTTATATCTACATTCTTTGCAACTCTTTTTTTTTTTTAATGGATTTTTCTATCTCTGTCCTTTTCTGCATATTGTTCTTCCCTTCTGTGTCCACTGTCTTCCCTTGCAGTCAGTCCTGCACATGGGAAATTATAAAATGGCTCCCAAGCTACTTCGCTAGACAGGTTCTGCCTTGTTTCCATCAAAACTAAACTTTCTTCTTGCAGTGATATGTAAAAAAAACCTGACCACCCCCCCACCTCCAAACCCTGGGTAAACAGAGTGCACATTAGATCTTCTCATCATTTTGCATTGCTCTAGCTCCTGCTGTTTTTATTGACAAGTCTTGCAAGTTTGTTACTGAAAGTGGAAGAATATAGTCTCTATTTGGCTAGCTGAAATTAAGAGGAAGCCCTTCTCATTTTCTTAGCTTGTTAGCCCCTCGCATCCTCTTTGCCTGGGTGTTGTTTCAGTCCTTGTTAAAGCCATTAAACCCTGGGAGACGCTCCATTTTAAAGGGTCTGAATGCGTTGCTCTCTACTGATCTAGGAGATATAATTACTAGAACAAATGTCACTTATGTAATCTTCTTTAAAGAGCAGAAATCTCTCTGTAAGTCACTAATGTGGCCCAATAGGGATGATTTTACTGCAGAGTATTAGGAGGAAAAAAGCCCTCTTTGGAATAAAAAAATAAATAAATATAAAATTTGATTGTTATATCCTTTCAGAAGTTGACACAAAGATTGATGATTAATAAGCATGTGTTCTTAATTTGCATTGCAAAATTTTCAATGCAAACTACAGGCAACCATCAAAATAGTCAGTTCATTTTGTTAGCCTTCCTTTTTCCTACTGTCTACCCATGGGTAAGAAACTATATATCAATAAAGTAATACTGAGAAACTCCGCTGAAGAAAAGCAAGATAACAGATTGCAGTAGGTATCCTTGGTTCCCTGGATTGGTGCCAGGGTTAGTGCCTCACACTAGCTCAGAAAATCAATGGACAATTTATGCTGTACTAAAAATATTTTCCCTCATTTCTTTATTTTTTTTAGCAGCATATATACACATACAGAAAGTGAATTTCAAATTCAACAGATGGATGAGATTATAAAGAAAAGACAGGCTGCTAAAGAAAGCAAAAAAGCTATTGTCTTTGATTTATGGATTTGTTCCAGTCCGAGAAGCTCAGAGCGTTCTTCAATAAGGGCCATAAGTGATTAGAAAGTAATGAACTATGGAAAAGGATCGGAAGATGTTGAGATTAGATCTTCATGACTGAACAGGAGCTAGTGATGAACCAATCTGCATGAAATGCTGCCTCAGTGTCAGCTTCTCAAAACTGTTGATGTATTCCTGTTATCTTTATGTTTTGCTTCCAAAGAGCAAGATACAAGGAATTAAGTAGCCAAAGATAGGGACATTTTCACTTAATGTTTCATTAGCTTCTGTATGTTTCTGGTTTACTTAAAGCCTGTGCAGATGACCATCTTTTCCTTGTTCACCTTCTCAGAGATTCATGTTTAAAAGAAGATTCATAAAACATTTCCATGTGGGGAAAAAAATTCTTCAGTTAAATTCAAAGTCTCTTTTGATCTCCCTGAGATTTAATCATTGAAAACTCTCTGTGAAAGGGAAAACCTTTATACCTACATTAGACCAAAGAAATAGTATGGCAGGTCTCAAAAGTCTTCAGAATTCTTTCCTTGTCAAGTATAGAAGATCTTATATTAAAATCTGTTTCTGTTTATTTCAATATCCGCACAGTTGAAAGTTTCTTATTCCACTTGTAATTCTATCAGGAGGGTTTCAAGCAAAGGTAGTTCTTAGTAGCAGTAATGTTCTTATCACTGTGATGATCTTGGGTTATAAGTGAGGCAGGATTTAGAAGTAGTGCCTTTCAGTTAATCATCTACTGTGCTTGTCTAACAAAAGGTAATGCCAAGCAGCCTGTGATGTCTCTGATTATAATTCTCTGTGATTAATATATGGAAACCCTAACACTATCTTTGGAGTATGGAGTTAAATGTTACATACTGACATCAGAAGACACTGTCCGAGTCCTCATTACATTTCTTTTATTTTTAACTAAGAATAGATGAAGAAAAATTCTTACCCCTATTTTATATTGGAGACAGAGTTATACTGCAGTGTACTTGCTATTTACTCAGGAAATTCGTACAAGAGAGAGCAGTTGCATCTAGATTGCCTGAATCTAAGTGCTGTTGCCACAAAGCCATCTTCTGGTGGTTTTATTTCTGATATTATTTTAAGCACTATTTATAAAATTTACTTAGGACATCTGAAGACCTAATTTTGATAACTTTGGTGCAACTAGGATGCCAAATTCTGTAGGCAGCTTTGGCAACCTCAGCATATCTGCAGGACAACGTATTAATATAATGGGTTTTTGTAGGAGTTGAGTGAAGGACAGTATAGAATATTAATGAATATTTCACAGATCCTTTGCAATATCTACCCATATTCTAGCTCTGTAAAATCCTTAGACTAGTAAAACTTTGACTTTTTTCAGTGTTGTTTGGTCAAATACCAACTTTTATTACATGATAAACTCATTAACCCCCTGGCAACTGTGTATATTCAGTGAGTCATTTAGAAGATTTTGATGCTGAACAGCCAGACCACAACCTGATGGATGTACTGTAGAAGCACTGTGTTTGCTGTATTGAGGAGCCTTCAAATTGGTAGTCCTTGAAATGTTTCCTAAGAACAAGTCTTCCCCTCCTTCTCCTCTTCTAGACCCAAACCCAGGATTGTCAGAACTATCACTTGTTTTCTTTGCCCCATAATACTTAGTGCTTGGCAGGTCTTATTTCATCCATTCAACTACAAAGAGCAGTGCTTGTTCTTTCCAAGGTAGGAGTGGTATCCATCTGTTTAAATAAGAAAAGACTATCTGTATTCTTTATTGAAAAAACTGTGAAGTGAGAGCTCACAGTTTTCTTGTCTTGCAATTGAAAAGTGAAACTGCTCAATTTCTCTGGCCATATCCAGCCATGTAGATCTGATTTCACTGTCATGCAATCGTTCAGATGAGCTGAACACAAACACGGGTTTTGCTGCTTGCCATTCCAGGTTGTGGTCTCAGAAGATAGCTGTCTGGATGGAATATGCATTTTGATACTCAGTCAGGTGTTGCAGGACTTATTTGTGTTTGTTCTTCCTGTAGGTATCTTTGTTCCATCAGATTAAGCTGGGATTCTTTCCAGTTGAGGCACGTTGGTGCAAGCAGCTATTATTATTATTTGTCTAATGCTAGCAGTGTGCTGGGGACTTTAACTTAGAACAGAGTTCTCTGTGTTCTTCTTATATGGCTGTAAAATGATTGTGTGGTTTTATAGGCTGTTTTTGCTTACCAGACTCCAGTACTGCTTGTGCCGAAGGAATTACTCAGGAGCACTGGATATTGGCCAATGGATGAAACAGGACATTAGACTAGTTGCATAAAACTTGCCCTAACTCTTGGCCAAAGATCCATTGCGCGGATCTGGAGGGAACTTGTGGAAATTCACCAACCCAAGTGTATGAAATCCCAGGGTATTGATCTGTGTTTTCTGGCTTGTAACGGATCCTTGAAAACATCAAAAATAGCTTCAGGTATGAGTTGCAAATGGGTTGACAAAGAAAGAGGTCAGTTTGCATAATCATTAAGTTACTTCAAGCCCAAACGAAAAAGCCCAACAACCCTGTGCTCCCCTCAAATTGTTGTTTGTGATCTTCTGTCTAGACAGATTGATGTCTGGATTAAGTTGAAGAGGTTGTTTGGAATCATGATTTTAATTCCCACCCTCAGAGGACTTGGCCAGATTTGGGCTAGAATTTGTTTTCTGTAAAATATTGGGCGTATTTGCATTTGGTCTCTGGTGACTGGGAACCACTGTATGATGGAATTATTCTCCATGAGCCACTGGGCTGTCAGGACACCACAGGTATTCTGTGAGCTGTGCATCTGAAACAAGTAATATAGCTGAAACTTCAGCTTTTAACACCTTAGAATTTCAGGTGACTGAAGACTATTTCCCTGCAAGAAAAAAACCAGATGCTTTAAATTATTGTATTTATTCTGATCTCACCACCTGACTGTGGTGAACTCTGACTTCACCACCAGCCCAGACACAACTCCCGACAATGACTTGCAAGCCACAAGGCAAACCAATCACATACATCAGATGTGCAGAGTTGCAGGGGAGGAGAGGACTCCTGCAGCACACAAGTGAGAATCTGAGCCAACTGCAACACAGCAACAACCTTGTAATAAACATCTGTTCCCTGCCTGATAGAGCCAAGTCTACCACTACAATAAACCACTCAGCAAAATGCTGAGCAACTTTCCCACCTAGCTACCTCAGAAGGCCTCAAGAGTGTTGGTGGGATCCTGGGACACTGGGTGTTAGGTCAAGCAGGGCCTCCAAAATGCCCTAAGGTATCCTGTCAGGTAGGGTAAGAATATAATTATTTACTGCTATTTGGTTTACTTCAAGCTCTGATGAGACAAATTAACAACATCACAGCACCAAATCAGCCATCTTTAATCTTTTAAGATTATGCTTCCCCCAATAGCACCATGCAAAAACTTTGGGAATTATGCAGCAGCCCATCTTCAGCTGCACAACTCTTCCTCCCCAACCAGTGCTGCCAGACTTTCTCCTCCCTTGCTACCCAGCCAAGTTTCCTTTATAAGTCCTCTTAATTGGCTTGTTAGTGTAACCTGAGGCTACCTGTCCTGCTTGGCTGATTCACTAATGAGGCTCAGCTGCCTTTTCTCAGACCCAGACAGGCTGGAGAGGGATCTATAAAACCTGGTCATGGGGATTTTAGAGCTGTTCTCTCTAGTCCTGTGGTAGCTCAGCTTTTCTGGCAGCAATGTTGCTGGTGGCTTTTGCCCAGGCAGACATCTCATGGCACTCTCAGTGGGCATTACTCCTCTGTTTGGATGGGGACTTTGTCCCTAAAAACCCATCTGTTGTCAGTACATCCTAATATACAGAGCACTGTAAGTGGTTACTGCTGCTGTGCCTGTAAAACGCAAAGGAAGGGCCTTTGTGCTAATTCACAGGATACAAGTGCTACTTACAAAATGTTTCCCCAGACATCAGCAAGAACAGAAGTTCAACATAACTGTATAGTGGGGTTTCTAGGACTGAATTACCAAGGCCAGCATTAGGCCTATCAAACTGTTGGTACCTTCTTGTGGATGCTATTGCTCTAGGCCTTCTGTACAATACACATCTCCTCCGGAGGGTAATCAGGTGGCACAGACTGCTGAGGAACCCCACAGAGATTGGACTAGCTGAGCTCATTGCCCAGTAAAGTAGGGATGGTGACTTTGGGGGCAGCAACACCTTCCAGACCTCCCTGATGGATAGTTACACTCTATGGTTCTGGTAGGACAAAGGTTTGACTTTTCCCTTCATAAGCCACATGCAAAATGGGCTTGGTAGCTCTATTACTGTATTCTATGTGCTCCCTGGAGTCTTGAGAAGCTTGCTTGAGATGGGCCAAGCCAGGCCTCCCCAACTCTTTGTCTCCTGCAGGCAGTCTTGGAGAGCAGCTCTTCCATTCATTCAAGACCAACAGTGAAGAGGTTGGCAGAGTCCTGTTAGTTTGTAGCTGTGTAAGCCAAACGTGTAGGAAGAATTTGAGCAAGCAGGCTCATAGCAGTTGTAATGAAACAATTTTTTCCCCCAATTTTTTGTTGGAAAAAGTGGCTTTATCACACCAATACAATCTTAAATAGCTTGCAACATTAATTGCTATAATTTAAAAATATGAAGTGAGTGGTTATGTACTTGCTTGGACTAATAGCAAGAATTTTTCATCGCAGATTAACAGACAGTACTTAGAAACACAGGCAAATTTCCTTTTGTGCTAGTTGATCATGGGAAGCACCCATGTGCTACAGCTATGGAAATGGCCATGTGATGTTGGGGTTTGCCAGATGAAGGCCTTCTTCGAAGGGAAAGGAGGTATCTGTGCAAGCTGTCTATGTCTGAAACGGTACCACTCCAGTGAGTCATATCCAGGAAAGCTGAACTTGAACCAAATGATAAAGGGGAAGTGGAATGTACTGTAAGAGAGGGGACTTGAAGAGTTTGGCTTGTTTAGTCTAGTGATCTGATTGCTGCCTAAAAATATCACATGGGAGTAAAAAGCAGAGAGAGAGGAATGCAGTGGCTAAGAGCAAAACTTATACATTAACCATGCATTAATTTAGGCTGGAAATAAGACAGCATTTAACCATTAAAGCTTCTGGAACAGGGTGACATTCATGTCAGAATAACAGGAGCAAAAATACTGCCTGTTTAAAGATGCAGGTTGAAGCATGTATGAAGGAGATTATGTGATGTAGTGGCCTCTGCTATCAGGGCATGGGACTCGGTGACCCATCCTGTCTCTGCCAGCCCAGTGATCCTACGTTCCCACGTAGCTGTCACTATCATTGTCCAAGAGCAAATGTGCACTGGCTGAGAAGTTGTTTCTCTTAAGATGCCTTCTGGTTACTCACTGACCTGTGACCAGACGTACCTTTGAACCAGAGGGCAAAGAGCGCTTGCTAGAGAAAGGAAGTTTTTTCAAAGCCTTGATGTGTCTGTAACATAAATTGGCAGTTCCTACAAAGGGCCGGAATTTAGGGAGGTGTAAAGAAGCATTGAATGTTTCAATGCAGAGTTAAGCTACTTAATAAAAAGGCTTGGAAGGGGTATAAATTCTCAGTCTCAGGTGTATAGGTGAAACTGTGCTAAATGGGGATTAGGCTGAAGCCTTGAGTAGATGTTGTGGGGTAACATTATCCCTTGTTTAGCTCCTGTAAGGCTTAGTGCATCTTCACTGAAGCACCTGATACTGGCATTGGCAGAGAGAAGATTTTGGATTAGATTTCTTGAGCAGCATGGAAGTCCCCAGGGCCCTGTTATTTCCAACTCTTTCACCCCATAGCAACCTGGAAGTTATACAGGGCAGGAATTTCATCCGCTTTTGAGTTCCAAGGGATGATCCCGTATTGCTCTTAAGGAAGCTAGAGCCTATCATTTGACAAAAAGTAATTCTTTCTTTTCCTGTCTGCCCTCTGGGGCAGGGACTTTGGTTCTCACCGTTAGAGAAATATACACCAGCCAGATCTGCCTGATTCAACAGAGCTGTCCAGGCAGAAGACCATTCATGCCATAGCTCACAGAAAGGGGAGTAGAGGTCAGCCTGAGTATTGACACCAGAAATGATCTGACTGTGGCCTTCAAATGTATAGCGAATAAAAGCCTGACCCTGTGCTCCCAGAAGCAAGTAACAAAACCCTCGCTGACATTAGCAGTGTAGGGACAAGCTCCCAGCCTGCTCTTGGAACAGCTCTTATGGTGCTGCTGGCGTTACCACCCTGGTCATGGAGGTGTGAGCTCTGCCACCACTGCTGTGCGTCCCTGCTGCATCGACCACTGCACAGGGCAGCTACCTGCCTGCCATGCATCATCTGGAAGAGCTGCTCTGCTAAATGGTGTGCAGAGCTGGGCAAAAGGCATGTTCATTTCCCTTGGATTTTATTTTTGGAATTTCTGAGCAGATCCGGTGCCCCAAAGGCGAAAGCTGCTGCTGCCTTTTGGGAAACTCCAGTGAAAAGTAATATCTCATCTCCAGGAGAAGACAACAGTCACACAGTACAGCACATCAAGCACTGGCTTTCATCATTTCAGCAAACACCACTAAATCACACAGCACATCATTTAAAACAAACACTGTATAAGGGCTTGTAAAATAACAATACAAAGCAGCTCTTAAATTTCCTTGGTGTCAAACCAAACCAGTTGCATTGGCAAGACTCCAGCTTCTAAGGTGCACATGGTGTGAAAGTGTGTCACTGCAGCCAAGCCTGGAAGTACAGTCCCAGCATTTCATTCCTCCTATATCATAAGGGGACAAGTTTTCCATGGACAAGAGGGACTGTTGCAGACAAGAGTCATACTGAAATCATGAAACAATTAACTGCATGGGCAGGTCCTGACTTCAAGCTAAATGGCATGGTCTTCACCTCTACCAATCTCTCTGGTCAGTTTTCTGAAAAGTGCATGTGTCGTGGTTTAACCCCAGCTGGCAACTAAGGACCACATAGCTGCTCGTTCACTCCCCCCGCCCTGGTGGGATGGGGGAGAGAATCAGAAGGCTAAAAGTGAGAAAACTCGTGGGTTGAGATAAAGACAGTTTAATAGGTAAAGCAAAAGCCATGCACGCAAGCAAAGCAAAACAAGGAATTTATTCACCACTTCCCATCGGCAGGCAGGTGTTCAGCCATCTCCAGGAAAGCAGGGCTCCAGCATGCGTAATGGTGACTTGAGAAGACAAACACCATCACTCTGAACATCTCCCCCCTCTCCTTCTTCTTCCCCCAGCTTTATATGCTGAGCATGATGTCATATGGTCTGGAATATCCCTTGGGTCAGTTGGCATGAGCTGTCCCGGCTGTGTCCCCTCCCAACTTTTTGTGCCCCACCAGTCTCCTCGCTGGTGGGGTGAGGAGCAGAAAAGGCCTTGACTCTGTGTAAGCACTGCTCAGCAGTAACGAAAACATCCCTGTGTTATCACCACTGGTTTCAGCACAAACCCAAAACATAGCCCCATACCAGCTACTATGAAGAAAATTAACTATCCCAGCCAAAAGCAGCACACCATGTAACAGGGAAGGTGAAAATCCATAAGGAAATTGCATGAATGATTCACAGCAGTTGGTGTTGAGTTTTCTTTTCAGGAAGTATTGAACTCCAATATCACTGTTTGGCTGTAAAGAGAAGTGCTGTTGGCTGAAAATGCTGTGTTTTAGATATAAACCCATTTGCCTCACCTAGTTTCTAATGTGTATTAATTGCAGTCATTTTCAGCTGGATAAATACCCTACATTTCTATCCTAATCTGTTTTCCAGTATTGCTCCTAGATCTTGTGTAACTGACACCTTTGTCTGATAGATGAAGTGCTTAGTCCACACATAGAAATCACTTCACCCCTCACCTGAAACCAAAGGAACAATGGCATTATTAAATTGCAACAAACTTACTGCCCTTATGACTATATATGGTAAAATTTCCTTTGAGTTCAGTGGCAGTGCTGTTAAGACGTCACGGTATGCTTTGGAAACTGCTGTCCCATGCTCCCGTTTAATGTCTCAGTCTCAGACAGGTCTTGCTCCTCTTCTACTTACTCTGTTGCCACTGTTAAGACTTTGGGGATCTCGCTAAGCAGGGATTAACTCTTTTGTGAGCACCTGCTGATGAAGAGGGAGCAGATGGTGATCTGTAAGCATCAGCACATAGACATCCACAGTTACTTGATCAGATTTGATGGTTTGCATTTATTATTATTCGAAAGTTCCTCTTTCAGGAATGATGCTGAACACTTTACTGTTCCAGACCAGTTCTGTTGTCTGGTAAGCTGTGTCTGGTCATTATACTGCTTATCTCATGTTGAAATGGATTTTGCCATTGACATGCTGCGATATTAGATGGCCACAGATTGCTTTGCAATAGCAGCATTTGAAGAATCTTCTTGTGTACGTATTACTTGGTGGCATTTTTTATTCATTCTTGTTCTTTATAGGTGGTGGAGTAGCACTGAGTAGCCTCACGCATGGGTGAGGAGTATATGGGAATAGATCCTGAAAAGTCTGTCATTCTGCTTTTCTTAGGGGATAGAGAAAGAGTAAATAGGTGATTTCTAGATTGTTTACCTACAGCAATTAGTCCTGTATTGATATAAGATTAGTCACTTCTTTTTAGTGACTCTTCAGTAAGTTTTGTTATTTTCCAGTATAGTTTCATGGGTGGAATGGACGTATCCCATGTTAATCAAGGAGAACCATCACAGTGCAGTCACTGATAAGCAATTATAATGTAAAATAACAGCAATGAACTCAAATTGCCCCTCACTGCCCATCACTGCTCTGCTTTTTCTAGTAATAATATAGTCCATTAAAACCTACAATCACTGTAATGTTTATGCATTATTGGGGAGATAAATTGCATAATTCTCATTTTGCAATTTAAATGTAATTATGAGCTTACTAATGACTAAAACCTGAATTTGCTAGACTATCAGTTTTTCTAACACTTGCCAAAATTATAGGTAATTACTTAGAGCTTACAATAATTATAAGTCCATCTTTTAAATAATTAATGTGCACTTTCATGGTACAAAACAGCTAGTAATCAAACGACCTCTGGCTTTTACAGCAAGCCCATGCAATTAGTCTTATTGTGTAGGTCTATAGAAATGTACCCATTACAAGAGTCTGTTAAGTTGGCAGGCTTGATATTGATGGCTGTTGCATTTTATGGTACCAGACAATGATTAACACACAGCGGCCTTTAGAAATGTGGGTAAGGACAAAATCTGAGTGCATTTTCTGAGCCACAGGATGCAAATCCAGAAAAGTAATTACAGGTGAGAAGAGTTTGAAGTTATGTTCTGTTGTCTTTTGGTCTGTCAGATATTCTCCTGAGGGGATTTCTCAAGTCCATTCATCTTTCGCATCCTGCGAGTCAGATCATTAGCCCAAGAAAGAACCAGCAACCTGTCCTGGGGGGTCTGTGTTGTATTAGACCAATTACTTTTATTGTGGTAGCACCTATCAGGTTGCCTCACTGCTGTTCTAGAGTAGGTGCTGCAGAAGCACAGTATAAATGTTTCTTCCTCCAAAGTCTCAAAATTTAATGGGATGTCAGTGGGAAATAGATACCTAACTTGTGAAGCCCATAGGTGTCTGCTTGCCAGATGCATCCAGCCCAAATTGCCTTAACTTCTGTGCTTAGTATTACCTGGTGGTAAAGCTTTCTTGAGAGCCTGAAGCTGATGTACAGGAACCAGAAGGCACAGGACTGACTTGATTGGCTGAATCTGAGCTCATGTGCCAACAACTTTTGTACAATTCAGCCCTGTTTCCCAGCAATGCACCATATCCTCTCACTTTGCATTTTTAAAGTCCAAATAAAAGGTCATTATTAGATAAAGGCAAAGCTCATAACAGCAGTGATTCTGGTATTTGCTGTTTGCTCTGCAAACCTGTTTCCTAGACAAAGTTTTACAATGTTATTTTCTTTGAAGAAACTAAACAAAAGAACAAAATAAAACAACTCTACAGAAGGCAAAATCAAACCTTAAAATCAGCGTCAGCGCTTTTAGGGTCAATGTATAGATCTCAGCAGTAGAACTACTGCAGCATGATGTGCTATAAATATAGTGCTGTCTTTGTACTATAAGGGAAGTGGTTTTGTCAAACTCTTGTTTCTCAGCTCAAGAATCTGCCCTTGGCCTGCCCCATCCCAGTGTACCCCACCCCTCTCCTCCCTTAGCCCCAACACCTGTAACCAGGCAGTAGTGTGTAATGGCTGCCCTCTGATGAGACATCGCCATCCATTCTGATCCCACCTGCAGCACCAAAATGTGACAGTGAGCAAATCACTTAACCTCTTTGAACCCCAGTTTACCTGTGTCTAAAATGAGAATTATGGTAACAGTTACCTAGCACACCAGGGTGATGGGAGGATTAATTAATGTTTGTAAAGACTTTGAGGTCTTCAGATGAAAATTGCTACAGTATATAAGTGCAAAGTAATTATGATTATCATTACTTTCATTTGCATGTATAGGCTGTAATTAGCTGTGGATTGTATTGCATTGACTGTGAAAAATTTAAAAGCTCTCTTCATGAAGGTGTCACTTTAAATGTTTTTACATTTTGCATTTAATAATACCAAGGTTTAGCTTCTTTTTTCCTTTCCATACCCTCTGATAGGGATATATCCTATTGTTGCTTTATTGGAGCCCTGAATTTAAAGTAGTTTATTTCTCATCCTGTTTTCCTTCATTTTAGAATAGAATAGAATAGAATAGAATAGAATAGAATAGAATAGAATAGAATTCTATGCTGATTTAGGAGCTTATTTAACACTGCAGGATATTGCCCTGGCAGGTCCCTCCTGTGCAAACTGCAGGAGGGAGCTTCAGGCTCAGCACCCCACTGGTACTCACAGGCTGTTCTTAGGGCACCTCCAAACTGCTCTGGGCACAGCGATGCTGTAGATGTGATAGAGGTTATGGGTATCCATTGTTCTCATGACAGCTCTGTTGAGTACCCGCTCCGTATTTACTTTGTGATTCCACTCCTCATTGAACATAGAATAATCCTATTTTTCTCCTCTTCTCTGCATGCCTTGCAGCATAAAGGAGTAAGTAAGAAGGAACAACAGCTAGAGACTCATTCTGTGGGCTTCTGTCCTTTCAAATGCTTCCCAAGTGTCTCCTGTTTTGCAAACCCATGTATCACATGTGACAGCTACTCACCTTTTCTAGGCATATTCTCAAGCTGAATGCAAGAAACAGTCCTTGTAGTAATTCCTGTTCCCCTGAACTGAATGCATTTGGGGAAAAGAGATGCATCCCCCATGTTTTTTCAAGGCTTGGCTACAATTACAACTGGGTTTGTCAGAACTGGAGCAGTTAAGTTAGGAACATGGCTACCATGGAGATCCCTGTATAGTCTGAGGAAGGAAGAGGACAGGCCAGACCTTAGCAAGGACTTCTTACTTGCATAGGTTATACAGGGAGCCATGTTGCTCTAATTTAAGTGCCTCACTTAAATGCTTAAAAAAAGCTGAGCATCCGTTTTCTTGCTCTGCACCTTCTGAAAACACGGACATCTAAATTGCTTAAATGTCTAAAATGTGTTTGGTCTGATCTGCCCATACATCCACTTAACTGTTGGAGATGGGAGCAGGAGCTAAAGTACTGTTTAGTAGATTGTCCCTTGAGACTCCAGGATTTGTCTTCTAAGAACACAACGAGCAGTAGGTTCTTACGATCTGTGAATCCCAGGAAGTCAAAGCCAGTTTGTTTAGTGACCCCAAACCCAAGGCCCTGTCTTTGGCGCTTATTTGAGATTTTTATTTTATGCTGTGAAAGCAGAAGTAACTGTGCTTCTTTAAGCAAACACTGAAAACCACACTTAAATTAACATCTCTTAATTAGGCAAAGGAGAAATTGTTGTTCATATTGCATGTCAGAATTATGCAAGTGTTGATAGAAGGCAGGGGCTGTAGCTCCTCTGTTACTTGGGCCTGATTCAGCACGTGCACTGTGCTGTCCATGCAGCGGGAGCCCCCTCAGGCCCCGTTTCATGTTGGTGGTCTCTTTGCATCCAGTCAAGCCTCATGCGTAAGCTGTGCCTGCTGCTCAATCCTCTCAATATAGCAGCTAAGAACCAGTAGAATATGTCCAATCAAGTGGCATATTCTCATAGGAGTTTCCTATTACTTAGTTTCATAGTCTGGCCTCCGGACTTCAGCTGAAGATTGTGGAACACGGTAGTATTCACTTAGCAGCACTCTGTGGGGTGTTTTTCTGTGATCTTTGGGGTGATACAGAAGACCGCTTGCATTTGTTGTGAGGGAAATGCTCTTGTTTTCCAATGCTTGAGGTAAATTTACAGTTGACAATGTTATCCATCACTTCAAAGTACCTTGAAAAAACTCATACTGCCTACAGTAGTATCTGAAACCTGTAATCTCCTAAATGTGTTTGTCCCTCTGAGGAAGGGAGGCACAGTGCCGTCATCCCATCATTACTGGTGGAGAGCAGAAGCGTAAGGAGCCTGTGAAATAGCACGTACTTAAGGCAGAGCAGGGCTAAGGGGAGAGGAGGCATCTTTAAAACACTTAAAAAGGGGAAGAGAGTAATTTGTCCTTGTTATTTGTGGTAGATAGAACAAGGACGTTTAGGCTTTGTACTGCAGCCAGGAGATTCAGATTGCCTGCTACGAAAAGCTTTTCATGAAATACATGGTGAGGACTGGAACAGAGATAGCCTTGGGAGGCCCCGCAGCTGGGGCAAGTGAGTGTCTCTGAAACATAACACCAGGATGTAGGCAAATAAGTAAGGGCATAGATTATATGTTGTCTTGAAGACCCTTCTGGCCCTGTAACACAAGACTGACTGGATCACTCATGCTCTGAGTCCCAGGTTAGCTTCTAATCCCAGGACTTGCCCTTTTCACATGCTGCAAAACGTATGATTTATATGTCAACTCTGGGTAGAGATTTATCATAGGGTGATTCATACAGGCTAAATTCAGGCATCTAAATGAAAGGAGCATAGAGCACAGTGGTTTGGGCCAGTTAGCTCACAAGTGTTTAAAGATTTTTTTTTTCTTTTTATGTTTTGAATAGCAATTTTGGGGTTGGGATTCTCCATCTGGATCTGCTGTTGTCAATGTGAGCTACTACTGAGCACAGCAGTGAGCTCTCCAACAGCAAAATTAGCTGGGGTCAAGCTGGGGACTGTCTCTTCCTCCATTATAACAGCAGTCTGGGTACCCCTAATCTTTTAACCTCCAATGAAAGACAGAATCCACAATGAAAAGCATTTCTGCTTCTTTAGGCTTTTCCTGGAGCTATGAGTCAGCATTACAAAGTGATAACTGAAACTTAAATCTTGTTCATTTATTTGAAATGACTACAGGAAATCAAGTTATCCTGCAGGTCTCTTCATACCAATATGCTCTTAGTTTCTCTTCCTCTGTGGCAAAGTGCACAGTGATAACTTTGTATGAAATGTTTGGATATCTCCCAGTAAGAAGGTGGGCATGTGTCCAGCGTGCACTGTTGGCTAAAACTATTTAGCATACTCAAGTGTAGAGATTGAAAGAAGTCAAGAGTTGTTTATTGTATCCGTAAATGTGAATTAATGGCTTGTTAGCCTCATTAAAATTAACTGTATCTGAAAGAATGAATGATTTTATGGTGATGGATAATCCACCTAGAATATGACATTATTAGAGAAGATGTAGAACCTGGGAACACAGTGAAAATAGTCCATTTGAGAAGAGAAGACTGTTGTCAGCAGAATGCTTTTGCGGGTAATTATGCATGTTGAATTACTGTGGAGAGAAAGAGCAGGAGCATCAGCTGACCTAACCTGGGATAGTGCTGGTGACTTCAGGGGAGATGCAGGGATTTACATCTGCTGAGGATCAGGGTCTGATCTAAAGCCAGAGAGGAAGTCCATGAAGAGACTTCTGGTGATTTCAGTGGGTCAAGATTACTAGTATATAAAGTCACACTGCTCAGCCACCTAAGCTTCACCAGACAAATAGCATTGCCTTAAGCGTGAGTATTGCTCTTCTGAAGAGTTAAGGCTGCAGTGAACATCTTAGAACAGCTGAGCACCTCATCTTCCTGGATGTGCTTTATTCACAACATGTTCTGTCTTAACCCTACTGATACTGCATCAATATTTACGTAAATTTGGGCCAAAAGAATTAGAATAAAAGGTGGGTCCAAGAAGAAAGATCTTCCTCAGGTCCCTCTATTAGAGTTCCTTATTGGCTCATCCTGTGGAGAAGTTAAGAATCCCCACATAAAATTAATTGTGTAAGAATGACCACACGAGATTAGACATTCTCCTCTCCAAAACCATGACCTGGTTTGGGGAATGAGGCATGAGTACATGTGGACTTTCTTTTTCCCTGTGCTTTTCACTGGTGGGGTTTCAGGATGCTGGCTTGGGCTCTGGTTGTGAAGACAGTGCAGTGCCTTTCCTGACCAGTCCCATTTATCTGTTGTACAGCAGGAGACGTGTTGCTCCATTATATTTTCTAAAGGGAGGCTGGGAGCCATCTCTCCAAGTTCCTGGCATTAGGTACGAGATAAGAAGAATATATACAAGCATGTTTTTTTAATTTGCAGACTCCCAAGCAGACTATATGAGAGTAATTCTTTGGGGCATCAGTATTCAGATCAGATCTTCTTGCAAACAGGTCTGTTGTTGCTGTAATTAGGCTTAGTTTACAAAATCCTTCACTAGCATTTTACAAACTGACTGGTGATTTTTTAAGTGCCCAGTTCCCTTGAAAACAAAATCATTAAAGTCTCTCATGTTAGAGACCTGAGCAATTGTAACTTAAAAATCTTAGATAAGGGTGGTTAGCCTCAGTCAGTCCCAAAATCTAATCAGACAGATAGCTGTGATTTATTATCTGACAGATAATAAAGGATGCTTAAGAAGGAGTGTAGGAGAGAAGTCAATTTAGGATGACCCTTTCCTTGGTACATCCTCCCACCTCCAGGCAATCGGTAGTTTAAGGTCATTCTGGCTGCTGCAACAGGTGGTGCAGCCTCAGCAGCGCTGTGCTGGACCTGAACGGGTCCCTGCAGACAAGAGAGTTTAGTGTGACATCCCCATTGATACGGCTGCCCTCCTCCGTGCACGTAAATTAGTATCTCCACTTACTAGTTGCAGTCTGAGAAGATATATAGGTACAAGTGTGGCTTGTAATTAGAAGTGACAACCTGTGGCTCTCCTCTCCACCTCCAAAACCTGCTATAACCCCTTCACCAAAAGCCACTGGAACAGTGGAACTGTCCCTTTAATTAGAAGCGTATTAATAAATTCATCTTGTTCTCTAATCCCCACACACATAGTACAGTGATTCATTAGCACAGGAAGAGGCAATTTAGATTTCCTCAGATAATAGCAGCTGTCACTAATCAAATTAAAGGAGGAAGTGCAAATCTGAAGTTGGGCAAGCTGGTCTGGCAGGGAGGAAGGTGACAGGCTGGTGTGAAAGACACTCGTCCCAGCTGAAAGGAGGATGGGGGCTGCTGGCACAGGTAATTCCCGGGCGTATCAGCAGCTCCTCACCAAATGAATTGCCCCCAGTGCAGGAACAGACTGTGGCCCCACTGCAGTCCCCATGTCTAATGCTTTTGCTGGTATGTACAACTTCACCGAGGCTTTGAAATGTGCAGAAATAGCTAGTGCACACAGTGCTTTGTGCTAAACCTCCTCTGTTAACACAGAAACACTGGTTTTTGAACCATGAATATATTTTTCAGAAATGATCAAGCTTCACTTGCCAAGGGGTGTGCTCATATCCTCAGTGGAAGCCCCTGGGCAACCAGAAAAAAAGGAGGAAAAAAAGTTGTACTTAGCTTTTCTGAGTGAACAATGCAATGTTTGGTTTGTTTTTTGGTTTTTTTAATATGTTGATGGTTCAGCTGATACTTTTGCTAAGCAGCATGAACTGTTACCTACGTCAGTACTCATCAGCAATAGAGCACCATCCAGGCTGGGTGCACCAGCAGCAGCAGCTCTAGCTCAGCGTCTTCTCTCTGACAGACATCAGAAGCAGATACCTTAGACTGTTAAGTGTTGAAACCCTGGACAGACAGATGAGTAACAAATGCCTCACAGGAGCCCACACTGAAAGAAAATATTAAGATCCCTTCCCCCATTTTGACAGCCATCAGCTTTAGACAGCCATGATAGGCATATGTATTTCCAATGCCTTTTCAAATCTTTTTTGCTTTTCCTTCAGGAACATCCCATGGCAATGAGTGCTGTAGGCTAATCACAGTATAAAAATATTTCTTTTTGCTGGCTTTGAATTTTTGTCCTTTCAGCTTCTTTGAAAGCTCCTCACTGGTGTGCTGTGGCAGGAACAATAGGTCTCATCATCCCTTCTCCAACCTACTTGTGATGTTATCTACATCTATCACAGCTCTTCTTGTTTTTCCCCTTTGTGAAGCAGTGGCTTACTGACTGGTCTTTGTATATGAAGAGGTATTTTGTTAGTTGGTTTAGCTCCGTGTGAAGGATGGGAGACTCAGGGCCATGGCCAGCCATTGCAAGGGGTGGGACGGCAGGTTGCGTTACAGACCATGTGCAGGGCTCTGACCCTAGGGTGGAAATTTGCAAGCTCACTGCAAAAAAAGGATTCTCCAAGTATCTTCCTGGTTCAAATTTTGATAAAACTGAAAGTCTCTCTTGTTTGGGTAGTGGTGTAAGCAATTACATGTATGGAATAGCACGAGAAACATGAGGCAGCCTGTCCCTAGGCCTTGCTGCCACTCATGCTGTGTGATTTAAGCCGTTCCACACTTGTGTCACGTTCTCTCCCCTGAAGCAGAGCAATTTTGTAGGTTTGCCTAATGTCCAACCTTGCCTGTGTGTAGTGAAGGCAGGAGATCAAAGCAATGAAAGTGCTCCCTTTGCTAGCACTTCAATCAGTGATATGAGCAATTAAAATATGAATTAATCTAAGGAAGATGAAAATGCAGATTTTGAACAGGAGCCCTTGGAGTCACCTTGAACTTGTGCTTAGTGCTGTTTAGCCTGGGTGATAAAAGACATTTACACTCTATTAAAAACCTTACTGTTCTAAAGTGAAAAACACCTTGTCAGCTGGGTGTCCTGCATGCCTGCCATAAGGAGTAACCTTTCTATTGACTGGCTCATCTATTAATTCAGAATAACTTAATAGTGTGACTGTGAAGAAAAACAAACAGTCCAATTTTATGTGGTGAGGAGAGGCAGTAGAAGCCTGTTTCTTCCCAGCATGGTTATAACGGTAGGGAAGACAATAGCTGTTATCTTTGCCTTTGTCCTGAGCTGATTGTGTCAGGCGCAGACACTATTGTCAGGCTGTTTGGCTACCACAGTTTGTGCTTTAGGAACGTGAATGCAGCGTGTGGGAATTATTGTCTTGGGGTCACCGCTGGACTTGTGAAACCATCTCAGCAACTGTCCACCAAGCACTGGTGATGCTGCCTGTGCAATGGCAGTTCCCTGGTTGGCCTGAAAATGCAAGGTGACACGCCATGACCCCTCATCAGGGACAGCGGCAGCGACTGTCTCACCCTGCCCGTGCCCACAGCTTCCCTTGAGGTGAGCACAAGCAAACCTTCTACATTGCTTTCCCCATCCATAGTGAGGCCACAGATGATCACCCCTTTCCAGAGCACTGCAGGATCATAGAATCATTTAGGTTGGAAAAGACCTTTAAGATCATCGAGTCCAACCATCAACCATGCCTGCTAAACCATGTCCTGAAGGATGGTAAGATGAAAAATGGTTGTGGAAAACACAGGCGGAGCTGCTGGGGGCTTCCACCGTCCTGTGAAGCGGGGACCCTTCCTGTGGCACTGCACAGGTCACCCTTCATATCGGGCAGGGCCAGTGGAATTCTTGGCATTGGGCTGACAGGTCGAGTAAGACCATTGATGAATTTATTACAGCTTTATCTGGAGACAGATACTGCAGTACCCCTGCGATAGCATTGACAGACCAAGCTCCGGCTCCATTTACAGGTGGAAAAGCAACATGGACTAGGTGGAAAAATCAAGATGGACTATGTGGAAATCCCTGCTGCTTTTTTCCTCTCCGAATGTCAAGCCCTATTTCTGGGTCAAACTCCTAGGGGGAAGTGGGGTAGAGTTATTCAGAGAGGGGAAAGGGGATAGTAGCAAAAAAGGAATGTGTGATTTTGGTAGGTGGTGTTTATACATCCTTGTCCATAATAATCTGCCTTCAAAAAGGGAGCTACTGGGTCAGGTCCAACCCTTGGGAAGGACAGGAGACTGTTCCTTCCCAGAGTGTGCTGGGGGTGTTTGCAAGAGACCTTTGGGCCAGGACCGGGGCAGAGCCGAGCATGAGGAGAGCCCAGAGTGCAGTAGAGAGCTGGTAACTGGCAGGGTCAGGGGTAACACCAGACCTCAGCAGTGGCACGCAAAAAGACCTTAGATATCCAGAGCACCTGCATGCCATTGTCTGTGTACCAGCAAGCTTCTGAGCACCACACTGAGGGCGAGCCTTAAGGAAAGGGATCCGTCCCCCAGGAACACAGTGGGAACCTTTATCTTATTCACACACTGGATACTGTAAAAAGAAAAGCTGTTAGTTCTGCTTCCTCTTTAAAGAAAAACTCATTGGGGTTATTAAAGCCCTTCCATGGTGTCCTGGTAGAGTAGGTCTGAGCAGATCTACCTGAGAGATCTGACTGCCTCGGTTTCTGCCATAGCAATGTTTCTCAGCTAGTTTACAATACAATTTTTGAGAAATTTCCCTTATATGCAGAAAATTCCATCCAATACTGGTCATTTTAAATCGTACATGGTATTCAGAACATAAATAGCTTATAAATACACTCTATGATTACTATACATGAATGTCAGCTTTGTCAGGCACCAAATCCCCATTCTCTTCCTTTTTCTTAGCCCAAGAACCTCACACATTATTAACTGATCTAAAACATGTTCTAAAACATCTTCGCTTTAAACTGTTACTCATTTCTGGTCCAGCCAATAAATACCACCAGTGGAAGCAGCCAGGCTTATGCGGATGGTACCTCCTCTCCCCTGGAGGACGGCAGAATTGATGAGTGCTCAAATGGACTTTGAAAAATAGAATATTCTGTAAATTGAGGTAAACTTTAGTCTTTTTATCCCTTCACAAAATAAGGATGGCTGTGCTAGGTGGCCCTACGGGCAGAGGGCTCATTACTGCTGCTGCTTGACCATCCTAATGTGGGTGACAACATTTCTAGTGGCTGTTGGGAACTCCTGGTTCTGGAATGCCAAACTAAACTTTTGTCTAAAGGAAACATATTCACACAGCAGCCATGGAGGTTTGGTATTTCCCACCTATCCTAGTAAGAAAACTTACTGGAAACAATAATGCACTGGGAGAAGTAACGCTGTTTATGCCAATCAGCTGCATGTAAAAATGTTTAAGTGCTTTCCTTCAGCTCTATTACCGATTATTTTTAACCATAACAGCCAGTAAAGGTCCAGTGCAGTTTCCACTGACATGTGGAAGCTTCTTTTTAACTGTAGTTGGTGCTGAATTAGTTCCTAAATAAACCTCTAGTCATCACTTGGAAGACTGTGATAAGTGTATTATAATGGACCTCATAATAAACACATTTCCCTGAACTAATGCTATAGGATAAAATACATCAGGTTTCTGTATTAACCACCTAGCCAAGAGAGGTAAATGGAATTGAAGCATTGCTTCTGTCATTTATACATGGGAGTGAGAGACACACTTTCTCATTACAGGTACTTTAGGGCTATGTTTAAATAAACCACTTTCTGTTGGCTTGCCCTTGAACTCTGTCCCCTTCGTCCAATTAAGCAGAACTCTGTGAAAGAGAAACATAGCTCAGAGCTCACCCTGCAAACTGTAGGGCACTGTAAAGACTCAGATCTAATCCTACCATCATGAGGGGTTTGAAAAGTTTAAATCAATTGTCTGTGGAAAATCAATTATGAAGCAGACCAGTTTGCCTTTGTGGCAAATGGAACTGATTCATCTGTGTAGTGCTTTCCTGTTCAGAAAGAATTATATTTGAGGTCTACAGCAGCAAATATTGGGAGAGAAACTGAATGACTTCCTACTTAATGATAAGCAAAGTACCAGCCAGAGCTTCTTTCAGACCACTGAGCTCAATGCTTCAGCTGGTGATAGCAGTTCTTTTACTGTCATGTCTCTTGTGCTGACATGCTTCAGGTATTCTAGTAAATTCACTTATCCTTCTTCACCCTGTTACTTTTTTGAAAACATGAATTTGGTTGATAATGCAAGTTACTACAGCATATACAATAGCCCAGCAAAATCCCAGCTACTAGTGATTTCACTTGAGTCCGTATTTAATAATTTAAAAACGTTATTGAGCATTCACAAATTGTCACTGACATCAAGGGATGTTAGGTATCGCTAATGGGAAAACTCTCATTCACTTTAGTAGCTTCAGAGATAAGACCTTAGATCTGGGTAAGGGTTAACACATCTCTGGATATAAGAACAGGATCTGCTTCTTACAGAATATTGCAAAATACTGATGCTGTCAGAGGTTTCAACACAGCTTGATTCTAGCTTTACCTATGTTAGAAGAGGCAACAAATACAGTGTTCAGGGCAGGAAATCACAGTGATATAACAGAAGAGGAATAAGGAACCTCTCATGGTTTCAGTTTCAGCCCAGCCGGTAACAAAGCACCACGCAGCCGCTCGCTCACTCCCCACCCCCGCGCCTGGCCACGTTTGGATGAGGAGAAAATCCAAAGGCAGGCTCGTGGGTCGAGACAAGGACTGGGAGGGATCACTCCCTACTTATGGTCACAGGCAAAAGACAGGCTCAACTTGGGGAAGAAACAAAATCCATTTAATTGACTCCCAATCAAATCAAAACCAAGGATATTTATTAGGAAGGAAAACCAAACCTCAGAACACCTTCCCCCACCCCTCCCGCCTTCCCGGCTCAGCTCCATTCCCGGTTCTCTCTCCCTCCTCCCCCTGGCGGCACAGGGGAACAGGGGATGGGGGTTTGCGGTCAGCTCCCCACATCTTGTCTCTGCCGCTCCTTTCCTCTTCAGGGGGAAGATTCCTCACTCATCCCCTGATCCACCGTGGGGTCCCTCCCACGGGAGACAGTCCTTCACCAACTTCTCCAGCATGAGTCCTTTCCATGGGCTGCAGTTCCTCACAAACTTCCCTGGCGTGGGTCCTTTCCGTGGGCTGCTCTCCAGTCACACACTGCTCCAGCATGGGCTTTCCCATGGAGTCATGGTCATCTTTGGGAGGCCTCTGCCCCACCATGGACCTCCCTGGGCTGCAGGGGGACAGCCTGCCGTCTCACCACGGGCTGCAGGGCCATCAGCCTCCTCAGGCGCCCCTCCTCCCCCTCCTTCCTCACTGACCTCGGTATCTGCAGAGGGGTTCCTCTCACGTTCCCCAACCCCCAAACTGCCGGTTCCCCTTCTTCAATCTGTTCTCCCAGAGGCGCTACCACCGTCACTGATGGGCTCGGCCTGGGCCAGAGGTGGGTCCAACTTGGAGCCGGGGGAACTTCTAGCAGCTTCTCACAGGAGCCCCCTCTGCGGCCCCCTGCCCCGCTACCAAAGAAAAACTGCACCACACGAAGCCTTAACAGAAACATTTTCAGATATGTAACCTTTTCAATATACCTTTCCAGATATAAAGAAAACAATTTCATTTTGGGAGTGGTCAGACACGAGCAGAGGACCAGAGAGGTTATGCCATCTCTGCCAGTGGAGATACTGAAAACAGACAAGGTCCTTGGCAATCTGATCTAGTTGGGACAGCTTTGAGTAGGAGGTTGGCCTAAAGACCCCCAAAGGTCCCTTCCAACCTAAATTATTCAGTGATTCTGGTCCCACATCCATTCTGCAGCCATCCAGTGATGAGAGAATGTACGACAGATAACTATCATTGTAAGCATTTCCTGTTTGGTGGTGTGCTTTTAGCACTCTCCAGTGCTTGAAGATCATTCAGAACAAATAAGAATCCTCAGTGAAACAAGTTAGTGTCAACAGTAAGTAATTTGGTTTTCCTATGCATCAGATAATTCCAAGGGAGCGGAGGCAATGCAGTACTTCAAATTATTAAATCACAGGTTTGAACTGTGTATTTTTTTCTCTGAAAACCCAATGTTGACTCAGTGTCTGGAAATAGCTGAGTGTCTTGGCACTACAAATAAAAGATGGAAATGTGAATTGCTGTGAAAGACCAGCTTCACTCTAAGCATCTACCAGTCACCTCATCAGCTGCATTGAACTGTGCCCAGTCTTAGAGATGAATGATGTAAACTCAATAACAGAAAGCAGATTCTGGTCTCTTCTTTCACTAGTTTTGTTCCCTCCAATATTTCTCTTTTTTTCTTTCTTCTGGGGATATTTTTCAGAATTGTGTGGTACTTGATATGACACAAGTGAGCAATAAAGCAAAAATTGTTGCAGTGTCATTTTAGTTACGGAGTGCTGTTAAAGTTGTCATTTATTTGCTGTCATTTAATTGACAGAGCTTGAATTAGGAGAAATTGTCAATGGATTTCTACTGCTGGAGATGGGGTATGGAATTTAACATCATATGGTGATAGGGAAAAGGAAGCACTTTCACTTGTCTCCATTGCACAGGAAACATTGTCTTGCCATAACGTTATGCTGAGGCTGCAAGTACTCCTTGGCTGTACAAAGTGCCAAGACAGGGAAGAAAACAGTCTGTTTGTTGGGTTAAATCAGGCACAGACTGTGCAAGCTGAGGTACTGGTCGAACAGCAGCAGGAAAACTCTTCTGGAATCCTTTTAATAAAAAAATCAGTTCAGAAGGGAAGGGTGGTTATGGAGCAGAAGAACTTGATTGTATTTCTTGTCCTCACTACAGCCTGAATAGTGATGGAGAAAGAGGAAAGGCAAAAGAGGATGAAATTCCACTTGCCATTGGTCAAGTGGCAGCAGTAACGAGAGATCTACCCATAGAAAAACCTAGCACAGGTAAATGAGCAGCCCGACTGAAAAACAGAGAAGACAGCTCATCATGTAAGTAACCTGGTCAGACAGTGGGAGGAATGGAATAAATGGCGATTCATAGCGAATATTACACTTTTTACTTTCCCACATCTTCCATTTTGTTGTTGTGTGAAGTACTATTGACATGACAGTGCAGTTCTCACACTAAAACTTATCACAGGTGATTTGTTCTGAGGTTCTTCAGGGCAGCACCACAAAAATCCCACAGAAATCCCTCCTCCTTTGCCACATTTATTTGTAGAGCTGTAGAGCAAATGTTGTAATTACAAGTTGGTACAAGCTAAATTGATTGCCCACTGGTCTATTTTTAATTAGAATCAGGCAAGCTTGGTAATCTTGTAACATGTCCAGGAAAGCTGGATGTGTGTGTAAATGCACCCATGCATTTTATTGATTTGAGCTAAAAATTCAACCAACTCCTGAAATGAAACCCATAAAAATCAAAGCACGTTCTGAGATCTGAGATTCACCTTCACACATAGAGAACCAATGTTTCTCAACTTCTTGTCCTCTGGATACAGAAGAAAGACAAGAATATTTAACAGTTAATACCCAGTATCTTACTGATTTTAGAGAAACAAATTATTTTAGAATATAGTGAGAGGCAAGGTTTTATAATTGCATATTTCATACCAGGGATGTAACAGTCACCACCACAAAAGCACCTAAGAGAAACAGAGGGTGAAATCCATCCCTCCTCCAGCTCAGAACACAATCTGTCCCACTGAATTTGAAGCCGGCACAAGAATAAATGTCATCTAGTGGCTTCATTGGCATTTGCAATATATCTCGTATTTTCTGTCATAGTTACTGGAAAATACCAAGGTGTCTCAGCAATCCTGGCATAGTATTGATTGGAAAATGCTGGAGGAGGGTTGAGTTTACATGTAAGCAGTGTATATCTAAGATATTGCGGATGGTTATAGCACATGCTGATAGCATGGAAGGGGCTTCCATGCAGGGCACTACCTCTGAGGAAATAACTCCCAGCCCTCTCTCTGAGAGCTGAGGCAGAACCAAAGCATTACATATGCAGTGCAAGAGTTTCCATTAAGGCATGCTTCAAATCAGCCGCAGTCTGGGCTTGATTCTGACCTCTCTCTAGAGGATGCTGTGATGGACATCAGGCAAAGTTACGCCTGACTCACATGAAGGTATACGAGATCACAGCTATCAGAAGTGTCAAGTCATATCTAGCTTGAAGTTCCTCAGAGTCAAGCTTTCTGCTGTCATGCCCGAAAATACTTCACTGAGACATGTAAGTACCTAAATATGGATTTAGATGCCCATCTTTTAAGCACCTAAGATAAAAAATCAGGCTGCAGGTTTGATCTCCTGTGATTTCTGTTTCCTCTCTGCTATGGTGAGTGAAACCTCTCTCTGTGGCCACTGTGGTGTCTCCAAAACTCAGTTCAGGTAGGAGCAGACTGGGCCAGCAGCACAGAGCCCAGGGTCTTGTGGAGTTAAACTTTATAGGGAGGAATAAGAAATGGGAAATTCAGGTTGGCACGGGCATCTCATTCAACTGGCTTTTCTAGGACCGAAAAACCCTCAGGGTTGAGGACAGATTGCTGATGGCTTTGTGGTGTGATAGCATAAAGGAGGATAGGAGAACTGCTCGTTCTTAGAGAGTAAAATTTGGAGGACAGCAATGTTCTGCTGGCAGACACTTGTCTTGGAGGGCCTTTTTGCAGTGTGCAGAGCCCCCGATCAAGGCCCCTGCTCCACAATCCTGGCACTGTGCCTCCTCATGCCAGAATTGTAAGTCCACTCACAGCATCAGTCATTTTCTAAGTACGAAGCGACTCTCCATTTGCCATTGCTACTACTCTCTCCTTCCCCAGCTCCTGGGGAAAGCTTAACGTGATCTCCCCTGTATCTCCTTCATGTTCCCAACTTCTCAGCAGAGGATTTCCTCTCTTTCTGTGTTGTATCTGCTTGGAGGAAGCGTTTTCTTTGTGCCCACTTTCTTGTGCCACCTTATAAGTGCACTTCCCACTCTGCTCTGCCATATCGCACCTGCTGAGTTGGCTTTCTTTTTCCCTTTTAATACTGGAAAAGTGTCTTACCCTCATTAACCTCCTGGTTGGTAAAATAAGAGCCACAGCACAGGGATGTTTATATGAAGCTGACTTACTATCCAAGACTGGAATAACAAGTGTTTCTATGGGATGAGACCACAGTAAGAAGCATGAGGGACAGGCACTAATTGCCCTTTAAGCAACTCAAGCCTAATACTCTCCTGCTGTTATTTCTTCATTTTCCTGAGCTCCACAGTCACAGTAGAAGCGTGGTTTGGGGAGGTTGGGGCTATATTGGCTTAAAAATGGTAAACGCTTTAATAAACTGATCTGTACAGCTGGTGTCGAAGTGCAACAAAGAAGAGACAGGCAAATGGTTGTGTGGCCAAGGGGCTGCTGTTTGGTCGGGAAGGCAGCTCTGTTTCATCTGCAAGCAAAAGTCCCTGTTGCTCAGGTATCTCCTCTTGCCTAATTAAATTGTCTGTGTGCTTAGGTGGAGAGAGATGCAAAGTGCAGAAACGGTGTACAGTGCTTACATAACCTAAGTGATTTCTGCAGCAATCATTGTAGGAGTTAGCTAATGGCAGGGTACAGGGGCCTCCCGCTGAGTTTCCATTACCTTGTAATTTTCAGCTTGTTCACTGTTGCAAGAAAGCCCCTCTGTCTTGTAATTCCTCCAGCATTCATGTCTCATCTTCTCCAGGCTTGAAGTACATAAGATGCTTTCTGCTGGGGGATTTATTGAGATAAGTTATTGAAGTCAAGCAGTGAGGCAAGCATCCAATATTATGCTATTCATCTCTGAATTTATGTTCCCACTTTCTTTTGAAGGTCTAATGTAATCACAAACAATTTGTTTTGTATATGTTTAAAAATTCATAATTTTCTTATACAATGGAAGAAACAGCACTTGTAGCTCATTAGTAGTGGGATTCACAAAACATCTGGCTTTTCCTTTTCATGTAATTTCTGTGTGACTAAAATTCTGCCTTCATTTTGAGCAGTTCAAATGAGGAGGTACAATCACTCCGCCAGAAACCCAGTAAATGTGCCCATGAGTCAGCCTGTGTAATCTTCCAAGTGCTTTTGAGAGAATTACAATCTTTTTTTTCCTCTGGCGCATTCTGATCAGTTTCCTGGCATGTGGGAGAACCCCCTTCTGCTGACCCTCTCATATGGAGGGTCTCTGCTCCTTGACTCTTTTTGCTTCTCTGTTAAACCCACTGGAGCTCTGTGTGCTTGGTGCTGTACAAGCGCTTCAGGGAAGAGTGCCTGTTAATGAGCTTCCAGCTTACAAAAAGTGAAAGAAAGGCAGTAGGATTGTCCCTACCCTACAGCTGTTGACGTTAGCAGAGACGTTAAGGGCCTGATTTATGAGTACACCAAGCACATAAAAGCTCTACTAGGTAGCAACTCAGTTCAGCGGAGCTTAGTGCTTCTGGAATAAACCAGACCCTTAGCAATCTGGCCAATCTCACTTGGGATGTCTGTGGTCGAGCTGGGAATTCACCGTGCCTTCTTCTTCCCATTCCTTAACCACAAGCCAACCATTTATTTTTGAGGAGCTGACATTTGACTGTAAGCTCAATGTTCGGAAAGAATAAAAAGACCCCAGGAGCCACAGCCAGATGAAGAGTCAAGTGCTGATCACAAGCAACACTGCTGGTGTAAAGCACGGGCAAGGTCTTTAGGGCTTACTCCAAAGCACACTGGAGTCAGAAAGAGTCTCTTCTAAATGTCAGGTCAGGAACTTGCTATTGCTGTGTCAGATGTTAGAACTGTTGCTGCTGTGTACTGCTAACATAATAGTGGTTTTCTTCCAGGGCAACAAATCACACAGCCCAGGTTGATAGGGAGGAAAATGTGACCAGACTGCAAAATTGCCAAATTTACAGAAATGGTGAAACATCCTGGGTCTGCAAAATCGTACATTAAGCAGGATGTATTTTCCTTTCCACAGGGTTAACAATATTCTTGAGCTATTCAGTTGCTCCTGAGAAGAAAGGTGAGAAAGCAGCCGTTAGCTCAGTGAAGCCACACATAAAACTTTGGAGGAGGTTAGTCTGCCTAAATGACTCAGCAGCAGCTGATAGGCCCTGATTCCACCTCCTGCCATGTCAGTTAGCCTGTGCAGGTTTGTGCATTTATCGAGCTTAATCCACTTCTCCCTAGTGGAAACATCAGAAATTCAGTGAGGATCTACACCTGCCTGGGATGGCTGTTACAGGGCTCAAGCTGCAACTGAACTGCTTCCATAAAGGTTTCTGTTTCCAAACAGATGTGCAAAACACTGTAGGGCCATTCTGTCACTGGGAGATGCCCCCATTCTCCCAGAGACTAGCTTCATCCTACAACCATATTGCTTTGATTTGCATTACAGTTCATGTGTCTTTGGATGTGTAAATATACTACTGCTGAGGCACAACTGGTGGTGGTGGATCATCTCGGCCTCCAGTTCATACCTATTTCTCTCATTATTTATTGGCCTCCTATATATATCCTGTTAGTCTAGCAGGTTGCAGTTTACATTCCTGAGGGAAAACCTCATTTCCAAGGTGCATCCACTGGTTACAGTACCTTGAAAACAGGTTTCACTGGCATGGCCCATCACTTGTGCAGTCTCCAGCTATTTGATCTCCCTCATGGTGATCATGTCAGACAGAAAGAATGACTTTCTCAGAGGACTCTGTCTTTGCTGTGGGGCAGAAGGGATTTACAGGCAGTAAAACATCAAGCTGAAATCAAGCTGAGCACAGGTTGCCAGTGGTGGCTGGCACAGGAGTCAAGTGCCAGGACCCCAGAGCCATTCAGGTCAAGTGCAGTGTGGACACAGTTAATGAGATTTGGGTTTCTGGCTCCTATGGTCACTTTTTAATGTCTCTTTTGAAATATTCCAGCTAGTCAAGGGGCATCTCATGCCATCCTATGTTTGTGCTGGCTGCCTGTCCACGCCCTGTATTACTTTCAAGTTATGACCAAGGGGTTGTGTTAGAACTAAGCACTGTAGAGAAGCCAAGGCTGTTTCTTCCAGTTGCCCACAGCTTCCCCTGCCAAGCCATTTGCCGGCCTCGGGAGAAGGTGAGTTCAGATGACCACGCAGCAAGGCTGGTAAAAGCCACAGAGCTTGGTTGACTTCAGTCCAGCCGCGGTTGTAGACACAGCTGAGGATGGGTCTTCTCATCCCCCAGCCAGTTCCCAGCATTTGGGAGGTTATGTTTTGCTGTATTTAGATGTGGTTGAAAGGGTACCAACTGCAAAGCTAAGAAACAACAACTTTAGCTGTAAACTTGGACCATAATTTGGGAGCTGAGTTTATTCTCTTGTCATTAAATATGTCTGGAGAAGGCTACTTATTCTATTTAAAATATTTCTATGCACATATCACACTCATACTCTAAATTTTTTCTAATTTTCCTTTCCTTGCTGTTAGCCACCAGCTACTCATGCACTCAAACACAATTTTCCCAAAAACTTTAAATATCTGTATAATATAGTGTTAGGCAGCAATGGGTCCAGTCAGTTAAAACTCTCAGAGGCATTTGTGAGGCCAGAAGAAAATACTCCCAATAGTGGAACTTGCAGGCACACACCAGAAACTACCATGCACCATATCGTCACCTTTATAGAGACTACAATTACAAGCAGATTCAATGGTGCACAATTAACCCATAGTTAATATTTGTGTATAAAAAACTGTCAGGAGACTTCATAATCAGTTCACCAGTGAAAAATTAACTTTTATTAAAAACCCAGGCTCTATTGCATTTATAGTAACCTGGCAATTTAAAAACACCTCCTGCTTTAAAAAAAAGTAACCCTGTGTTTTGGTCTAGAATTTTGCTTTTCATAATTTCTTTTTGATGAGGCATGGTATTGTTGACTCTTTTGTTACTTAGGAAACCCTCTGACGTAATGTCTCTCTGCCTATCCATGGAATTTGTTCTCTGAGGAATTTCCTAAAGGTTCAGGAACACAAAAATTGTTTTATCAAAACAGGACTTCAAGAACAGTAAAAATGTGTGCACCAAGTTTAATCTTGCTGTAAACAGATATCCCAGTTCTACTGAGGGCAACAGAGTTGCATCACTTGTATTTACTCAAAGCTTTCTTCAGTAATTTTTTTCATTGTTCAAAGTATTATTTCAAGAATATGATAAAACATCTGATCTGAAAGTTCATCTTGTTATTTCTGGCTTTTTATGCATATTTTGGGATTCTCTGAAGGCACTGGGGTTTTATTAGCCAAAATCTATCATGTTTTAAACAAAGTATAGCTTGGAAAACTTCTGCTTCTATGTCAAGGGCTTCTAGTATTGGCCGGACCATACTCTGAGATCATTTAGAAAATCCTCGTTTGTGACTTGACACCAAGGAGGTCATGTGCACTCCTTTGATTTGAATGTAGCCAGGATGTCTTTCAGCCTGTCTGTATTTTTCACACTGGAGTCCTAGTCAGTCTTTGCTGCAAAAACTTGCGGAGTTTGAAACCCAAACCCATTTCCCCCCTAAGTCTGGGTCTCATCACAAGACCTCAGCACTCCACTGCTTCCTCTGTCAACAGCAAGAAGTGCTTCCTTGAAATGGCTGCATAGGCATGCAAAATCTCATATTTATCTCCTCCAGGAAAGGGGAGTGCATCCATGCAGCAGATGGTGAGGACATTGCATTGTGTATCACTGGGGAGAGCAAACGACAGCTAGCTGTGGAATATAACAACCCTAAAAAGCAGAAAAAGAAGAAAACTACTAGCACATGACACTCTCCGTGTGTGGTATACTTCAGATATCATTGTTTAACATTGAGGTCTTCATTAATTTGCTCCAACATGTAATACACATTCGTACGTCCTCTCATAGGCAGCAGGCTCCCAGGATACACAGAGCTGTTAGGTTCAAGCCTCCAGAAGTCCTGTGCAGTATATTATACATCTGTGAAATATTTACAGCATATGGTGTGCGTGGAGTCAGACTGGATGATCACCATAGTCTCTTCTGGCCCTAAGGCCTATCAATCCCTGTCCACTCACGGCATGGTAGCCAGTCTGTGCCTTGGCACAGCCCTCGGAAAGGGGAGGCCAGGGCTGGCTTTGCAGTTAAATTAGCAGATTTGCACAGCTAGCTTTCTAGAGCCCCAGTTCAGCAGTAAATACAAGGGTGAGCTTGCCCTGATGAGGACATTGTGCTGTGTAGCTCACACATTAGGTGACAGGGAATGGTATGCACCTATGCTTCCTTCTCCCAGGGACAGTCCTGAAGCAGAGATTTTCTGTAGGTTCATGGTTTTCAGTGCTGTGTTTTCATGTGTACAGCTCAGGCTATTTGTAAAATAAGCCCTCCGTCTCTTTACACAACTAACCTTGCTTCATCTCCCCACCTTTGCTTCTGGTTTTGTCTGGGGGTTACCTGAGGACTTAGTTTAAAGGATCAGTATTTGTAAAGGCAGACAAATTGCCTGAGGTGTTACTGAATCTATGTCAAATGTTTAACATAAGGATTTTCATTCATTTATTTATTTATCCACTTATTTTTTGCATCTTCCTGTAAACATATGGCCGTAATCACTATGAGGCACACTGCTGTTTGAAGCACTACCCTGGTAAAACATGACAGCTTTTGTCTTTCCCCAGTGCTTTCAGAGCTTCAGATGGAAGAAGATGGAGAATTAAAAAGTGATCTCATTATCCTCTATTGTGCATTAACAAAACCCTGGCACTAACACAGCGAATACAGATGGACGTGAAAATAATTGCTTGGTGCAAGTTGGATTTGGATTTTTCCTCTCACTTTATTATCTGGATGCTGCGGGGAATATTAGTGAATTATAATATGGGAAAGTAGGTCAACATCAAACCTGGAATGGAGGGGAAATGTGGTTGAAAAGTGCAAGACTGACCTGCTTGTGGATAGGCAATTGAAAGATGTACTGAAATTACAACCAGAATGATCCAACATCTCTTCCTCTGCTTGTGCTTTTGAAGAGCTTGGCAGTGAAGCAGTTGTGTGGGCATAATGTCCTTTAAAAAAAAAAACCAAAAGAGGAAGAAACCCTTTATTGATTTAGACAGAGAAGTCAAATGTTTCTGTTTCTGCAACTGTGACAATAAATTCAAAAATATTTGAGGAGCTTCTGGCTCTCAACATGACAGGCCAAGGGAATATGCATCCTGGAGGAGAACCTCCCCCAGGGGTGGCAGAGAGCAGTGGGAGAGGATTAATGACTGTGCTGCTGAACCATGCACAATGCACAACATTAGGAGGGCTTTGCTATAATGAAACCTTCAGCCTTCCGCTGCCTTGCAGACTCTGAATAGCAGCTGCCAGCACTGTGGAGAAGCTCAGCACAATAGAAAAAGGGTCAGAATGAAAAAGCGGAGCTGGAGTTAAAAACTAGTAAAGAGATAAAGGGAAAATAAGCATGTAAGAGAAAAAGTTGGGTTTTTTTTTCCTTTGGTAACAGCTGATTGCAGCATTCCTTGTTGGGAAAGGCATCATTCTGGGGCATGAGGTTTGCATGCAGGGATTTCAGTGATTACTCCTAGGGACCAGCCAGCCTTTAATGGCTATGGGAAGTGCCATAGCTAATCAATCTTACTTTTTGTCTTATCTTTATTTCTGGGCCTGCAGTGATGAAGTGGAGCCTCATCATGCAAGGTGCCATACCACCACAGACTAAACATGCTCCTTCTGCTCCAGGATAGTTACAAGTTCAGTGTAAGAAAAGAAGCAAAGCTTATGTAAAGGAAAGGAAAACATAAGGGAGAAGTGAGGTGAAGTACTAGTGTATCAGCTGTCCTCCTTAATATCAGGACCTATGGGAAAGCTAGACTGAAAACATCAAACTCAACACTTTCTCTAAACTCCACTGTTCTACAGTTAAAATGGATTAAAAAAGGAGAAAAGTGTCATTTATTCTCACAGGTGATGTAAGGAGTGTTTACTCAGTTGACTCTGCAATTTGGAACAGTGTTGGTCTGATTTAGCTCTGGGGAACAAATAAATACTAGTGAGAGCACAAGGGAAGTTTTGGACTAAGCTATTATGAACCACTTAAGCCTAGTCAGGAAACTGGAAAGGAATTTTCCCATGGCAAGCCTGATAAATGATCTGGTGCTCAAACGGAGCCATAGTCTTTGAGATCCAAAGTCTGTTTCATTACAGGTGCACTGACGTGCAAAACTTCAGGGAGATTAGGAGGTTTTGAACAAAAGAAAAACTAAGAATTAAAATTAAAATGGGACATGGCTGTTCCATTTGCTAATCACATCTTGTTTATCTTTTCTAACCATTGTTACAAATACCTCCAGCACTGTGGCAAGGATGTTGCATAACTTACAAAAACCTGGGGAAAATGTTGCATGCAGGCTTCTCTAAAGAGAGAGTTGAAGCCTGGGCAGCCTTTGGTTTCATGGCTTGATGCAATCAGGGAACACAGAAATTTTCTGGACCTTAAATGCAATGGCTTTCATTGATCTGATATTTAAGGGAATAACCTTTAACATAACATGACTGCTGCAGTGCCCTGATAACATACCTACCTGCAGAATTTCCTGGGTTTTTAGGTTCATATACATTTTGCTTTGTAAGAGTCGCAGTTTTGTCTGCCTTTTAAATACCTGTGTGCTTTTCCCCCTGAGTAGCCACTGCAGTACTGCCTCTGAGCCAGAACCCAACTGTGACCCTGGACACATCTCTTACCTTCTTCATCACCTTAGCTCCTTGTCCTTTGGGATGGGAGTACCACCATACATCTAGAAAGTGTTGGTGTAGTCTATGAGTTTGGCTACAAACGGCTTGTAGTGAAGCCAGCTAAAGTGCAGGTTACCAGTGTGTTGTTCAAGTGTTACTTTAATGTTAGTACTCTTTTTCTTCACACAGATAATCGATGCTGGAACAAGCGGTAATCTGAAATGAAGTGATATAAACCTGGGACAGCTTCCTGGATAGCAGCAGATACGCTTCAGCTTTCCCTTTACACAACTGAGATCAGGATACAATCTGCGCTCCAAAGAGGAGCGTGATCAGATGAAGAGCGGATTGCATTGGTTTACTTTGGTTCGGATTGGATCAGATGGGTTTTCCTCCCAGCTGTTTCTAACAAAGGTAGCTCTATAAGTTTACATTGCACAGCAAGTTGGAATTTGATTTTATGGACTTGACACAGATTTCCCTCAACACATGGATTTGCATAAAATGGCTAATGGTTTATGCTGTGATAATACAAAAGTCAGAAACAATGTCAGGGGGAAAAAAAGACGGATCAGTGTAGAATGAGAATGCCAACCAGGAATCTTGTGACCTAGAGAGAGGAGGCTAGGAGAAAGCCAGTGCATGCCAGCAAAAGAGTCCCTTGCTCCTAGCACAGAGCAGAAACCCTAGATAACACAGCAGAAAGGCGCTACCTACAAGGCGAGAAGTGGCTGCATGCCACCCTGAGGAAAGGGCATGACACATGGGGGGAACAGGGAACCATTTAAAAAAAAAGATGTTTTATCTGAATAATAACACGGAAAGCTTCGGCTTATTTATCTGCTTTTGAATTTTAATGATCAGTTCGAGTGATAATTACAGAATTTCTATATTTATATAAAACCAGCACATAAAATAGCACAATTTGATATTTATGAAGTGCCAGTTTTCCATAAATACAGAGATTTGTTAATGAGCGCTGGGAACTATTCATTAAAATTCAGAAGTAGATAAATAATGAATAGGAATTGCTGTTTATTCATTAAAATTCTGAAAAAAAAAAAAAAAAGAAAAAGAAAGAAAAATATCTCCTCACTTATTGTTGATGAATCCAGCCTGTTTTATAAGCGATTTGTTTTAATTAATGCCATTTGACACCATTAGTGCCAGAATAGCAGAGAGTCATTCACACATTGCAGCCTATAAGTAGGACTGCATTAAAGCTATCCAACGCCCTAGGATTAAACAATTTGGGCCTGATATGAGCATCCCTGACTGCCATGGCCATAGGTACATCCCCACTGGGGTAGGAAGGGTCAATCAGTCAATGTCTGCGTGATGCTGTGTCCCATATAGACCTGCTGCCTCTCCATGGGATTTCTGCACTGCTTCTGAAGGAGGATTTATCCTCCTCTGAAGGAGGGCTTTGCTGATGAAATTTCAACAGAACAGTAGATTTCAAAGGAAAGGCACAGTTTCAATTTGGTACAGGTCATAGTTTTTGTGTCAAACTATCTGCAAACTCAGCCAGAGATAAATATTGGTTATATTTGGGTCCTTAGTTTTCAAACATCACTTCTATACGTTTGAACTGACACCTGGTCTTCTCAGCAGATGAGAACTTGGCTCAGATTTGAGGTCCTGGGCATGGCATTGCTCTTTGGGCCCCTCTGCCCTGGCTTTGGAAGGGTGGGGAACACCTCTGCTGTGGATCCATTGATGTGGATTTGGGCAAGGACACTGTACTGGGGCCAAGGGGTTCAGTACCTTTCTGGCGTGAACCCTGGGTGCTTCAGGTTGTCCAGGGGCACATCTGTTGGAACAATGTTGGTAAGAAAATGGACAGATATGTGAAACATCCCTTCACACCACATGCATGCACCTCCGGAGCAGCTACTTGTCAGTGAGGTTAACTTAGGTTTTGTGTAATTGCTGGATGAGGAATGGTTTTGCTGTGTCTGGAAACCTGGATATTTATGTTATATAGCTGACCATCAGCTTAGCATTCAGACCACTGAAAAATCTGGAGCAACATCATGTTGCGAGCTGGGCACAAGCTTTCAGGAAGCAAACTTTCAGACAAAGCCCTTCAGGTTACAGCATTGTCCTTTTCTTCCTCCCTACCTGCAACCGCCTATTTTGTTCCTTTTCATTGCTTTGTTCCATATATACTTTTGCTTTTACGCTCTTTGAAGTGTCCTCCATACCATGGAGGCGGCTGCTCTGAATGCTGATGAGCGTCTCTGGAAACCTGGGCAGTGTTCTGTTGGTTTGGGGCTCATTGGGAGGGCTTACCTGTTTCACCACAGCCGGCGCAGGAGCATGGGGTGGGAGCCAAAGGATTTTTCCCCATTGGCTTCGGGGACATCGGATCAGGCCCTGCAGGGAGCTGGCTATCTCTTTTCTGGCTCTCTCTGTGGAGCACAAGGGGAAAAGTAACGCTGTCAGTTGTGTAACTGTCAAGAACACAAGGTAAAGGGCTGTCAGGGAGCCTATGGAATTGGAAATGAGGATTCAGGGGCCCCTTTAAAAGAGCTCTAGTCTCTTTTTGAAACCAAGACAGACAAAATGGAGCTTAGTATATTAAAAAGGGTCTTAACGGCATTTGGGTTGTAAAAGGTCCCCTCTCTACCTTTCATTCCTTCTGTCTCCCCTTGACCTCTTGCCTTTCCCTGAAAGTTGGTTTTAAAACAATATAGAATACCAAATCGACTCCTGTGGGGAACAGAATTAATTCTACTCGGGAGCAGAAAACGAAACCCAGAAGCATCAAAGCGTAGACATAAATTCGATATCCCACTGAGCCCATCACTTAGGATACTTCACCCTTTCCTGCATGTCTATCTTTCAATCAAATGTAGATGTAGAAAGGGTTTATTTTAGTTTAGCCTGGTGTTACAAAAGTGGAAGGGAAAGAGCAGCAGCAGTTGCTGTCTGTTTGCTGTGTGAGGTTTATAATTTCACAAATGCCAAATGCATTAATCCAACCTGTCATGTTACAGCTCTGTTTGTAGATCAAATGGGATTAAAAGATTTAGTTGAAGCTTTCCTGGTACATTTAAATAATATGACTAGAAATGTGATATTCAGGAAAATGAATATTTTAGAGGTACAATTTGAAGCACCTGATATATTAACACCTGCTGTATTAAAAAGGAACAGAAAAGAGGAGGTCTCAATCCTGCGAAACACGTCAATAATGCACTATGTTTTAGCAGCAGGAAACTGGCCTGACTCCTGCTCTAGCATCGCTGGGTTGGCTCACCTATGGAAATTCAGACAGGATGCTTTGGTACAATTATTCATGTGCGAGGCTCAACATTAAGCATATGCTTACGCTTTGCTGCATAGGACCTTTAAAAATTGCTGCAATACTATGCCTGTTTTTTCCCTTTATTTTTCCCAGTGTACGCACTTTTGATTACCCTATATGTGGGAGAACTGGCCTAATCTATTGTCTCTTTTTCCCCCATGATATCTGTTTAAAAAGAAACTGAAATGTCTCTTTTAAGTTACAGAGGTGTTGGTGTACAAGTTTTGATGAGCAGGAGCAGTAGAGACTGTGTGACTGAATAAAGAGCCATTATAAAACACCTATTCAGGACTGACTCATTCTGCTCTCAGGGCATGTGGTTGCAGTGTGGACAGACATATCCAGAGCTCCTCTGGCTTTGGTCTTGTGCACGTGAGTGGGGCAACAGAGACTAGACTTCTGCTCGATGGGTTGTGGGCAGCCCGCAATTGTTCACTGAAATGAATTGCACCATCATGTCAGTTTGAAACGAAAATGGAAGCAAAATAATTTCAAGCATGTTTTGAAGGAAATAAGGTTAACGATACAGAGAGAAGGAAAGAAATGTGACGTGGCTCTACCTGTAGTATATACACTGGCTTTCAGTAGTACTTTTTGGTTGGCAGCTGCAGAGGGATGAACCTGTGCTGGAACAGCTTCAGAGATGAGCTGTTAAGGGTGATCAAGAAGATGAAGATCTTCTGTCAAACAGAAAGCTTTGGTAGCGTGGCTGAGCAGAGATATGGTTGCTCTTTCTAAGCCCACAGGGAGGAAGGGAGTTTATGCTGCAGTGGCGAAGAGCTGTCGAAGAGAACAAATAGGTATATATTGGCCATCAATAAACTGCAAACCTCAAGCTATCACAGGAAGGAAGTTCTGGAGCAGCCTTTGTATAGCAGGAGTGCAGGATGTGAACTTACCCGGTTTTATAACAAAGCTTCTCTGCTTCTGGAAGGGTTTGTCAGACAGGGTTGCTTCCTGCAGTCACAGGAGACTGGGCCCGCAGGCAGATGGTGCTGAAAGCAATTGTGCTAAAGTTAATTATTTGAAGTCCAGTCAACCCCACCTCTGGCCAGCTGAAGGTTGTTCGTGTTGCCTGGGGCACCAGTTTGCTAGAAGTGGCTGGAGGGTTAAGTCGAGACAGGCTGTAGGATGGGGGAGGTTTCTACAGAAAAGCTGAGAGTGGGGAAAAAAAAGGTTTATGTAGTGTTTCTGGATATTATGGGAGCAGCAAAGAATGGGCTGAGAAAAGAACTTCATCTTCATGGCTGTAGGTTTTTCTTCAGTGTCATCAGAAACATCTGAAGGTGTCAGCACAGTCCTCACCATTGACTGGGTGCAAGTGTTGCCATTTTAATGTCAATACTAATGTCTTTGAAAGAACCTTCCTTTTTTGGCTATTCACCCTGCCAGTCTGCCCATTTGATACAGTCCAGCGAGAATGAATGAGGGTTAAAATGCTTGCTGGCTTTCATTTGAAGAAAGAACATACAAAGCTTTGGACAGAAAATCATTGACATTTTAACATCTGCTTTTTCCTTTTTCAATATGTGGTGTAGTAGTTGGTAGAAACATGACCTGTAAATCAGCAGACAGGTTAGCAGGGGCCCTGATTCTTGGTCATTTTGAGGTTTGGGTGATGTTTTCACCCTCTTTCCCAAACTGTACTAACATGTCTTCCAAAGCACAGGCATTCATTACGTCATTTTATGTCTCATTGTGCTGTCTAATACTTTTTAAGCCTCTTGTCTTTTAAAGTATATCATACATATGCAATGGAAATTCCCTTCTAGCTTCTGTTCTTAACAAAACAGAGAAAATAAATGAGAAGCAAACTTATAGGCACTATATCTTGCATGGCACAAACTAGTTCTGTGTTGTATCTTCTGCTTTTTTCCCCACCTCTCTGAAATTCTCTTAGCTACTGCCATAGTGAGAGCTAATGCTGTGAAAAATCACAGTGTCTATGTTATATATTTCTGACAAGCCCTGGTATTATCTAGGGAACAATCTATTACTTGTATATCAAGAGGTGAGAGCATGTGCCTTTAACTCATGTTAACTCACCATGATTTCAAATATAAACACTTCTCAGAAGTGGGTAAGTAAAATTGAAGGCATTAGGATTCTGTCGTGTCCGGTTACAGTCAACCTTCACATTGTAGTCTACTTCTGAAAATAAGAAACAGTATTTTTTTGATCCAGTCATTTTTGGCTGAGCTAAGCAGCTGTTTTGTTGTTGAAATGTTTCAAAGAAATGGATTTTTTTCAAAATATTTTCCAGGAGTGAAATATCCTCCCAGATCTTTTAAGAAACAGCTAGATCTTAAGAGAAGTCCAATTATAATAGTGTCTGGGTTCCTGGGGCCAAACCTGGTTAAGCATTTAGGGCAGAAGCTGGAAGGGCCTAGATGGATTACTGGACATACTTAGATGGCCAATTCTCTGGTGAAATTAGAGCCTGTTTTCTCATGATGTATTGATGGGGGATGGAGTGGGATTTCCATGACTTAATTTTAGGCATCAAAATTAGCAAGGCTGAGGTGGAAGGAGTGCTGAGGACCATATCTGCCCCTGCCAAGGGCTGCAGCGAGGGTCTGGATGTGTCCCCAGAGCCAGCAGCAGCAGCCCTGCCTAGAGCCAGAGCTGCAGCTGGGGTCCCCTCTTCTGCCAGAGCCCACCTGGGGCAGGGCTGCTCGCTCCTGATGGTGATGTGGTCTCAGCTGCAAGCATTAACCTCTTATGTATCCATCACTTGCAGCATTTTAAATATCCTGTCCCCTGTGCACCACTGTGGGGGTTGAGGGCATGGACTGGTGGGATCCCCTTAGACATCATAAAACACCCAGGTTATGGTTTGAAGACTAGACACCTAAAACATCTGTTACCATAAAAATGGAGAAAATAGCAAACTGAAACACCCTGCTGTGAACAGAGCTGTCCTAAGGCAACTGGGCTCTTAAGCCCTGCACTTTGCTTGGATTTTGAAAGCAAGGAGGATGAATCCTCCCTGCTGTTGCCTCTGTGCATGTCAGACTAAGCACCTTCATTGTTTTGAAAATCCATCTAGTGTCTTTACCATGTAGTCTATACATCTCTGATCACAGAAATACTATTGAGGAGAAAATGAATGCTTTGGGCCAGCAAGCCCTGGACCTGCCTATCTCTACTCATAAATCCTGCAGGCTTTGATGAACTGCTCACACAGAGAAGGTTTCTGATGTGCATATGTGCTTGCAGGAGTAAGACTCAAATCAAATCAAGTTATGCGTGACATCAAGATACACTTGCAAAACAATTTTAATCAATTACAACTACAATTGCATGCTGTACAAGCCGCAACTGGATTGTCTTATGTACCAGCCGATCATATTGGGCATGTAAGATTAAATTAAAGTTTTCTAATTGCATTTAGGAACATACAAAATACTACAGTCTAAAGTGTAGCAAATTAATTCTTCAGGCGTAGCCTAATTGGATGGAAATTGATTTATCATGTTTGGACCAAATGAGCCAGTAAGGCGTGACTAGTAACAGTGAGGTAAGGAGAACAACGTCTCTGTGTCAGTAACATTTAGAGAAAAGACTATGTCCAAAAGAAATGAAGGGTGTTCTGTTGAAAAGTCTCTCTGAAGAGGGAAGAAACGATGCATTCAGAGTCTCCATCGTTCATATGTACAAAGTGACTGAAAAGCCTTTGATTATTTCTGAAACTCCAGGATGTATTCAGGTCAGCAAGGGAGGGAGAAAATTATTTTTTTAGGCTCTGTAAATATTGTTGTTCTGTAAAAGGAGAATTTCCGCCAATCAAGCCATTAAACTAATGCATTGTAGAAATGGGTGTAAAATTGCTCCTTTGTAAGAGTCATGCAGAGATAGCCAGGCAGTAGGGCCAGGGTGGAAGGCATCCACAGAAAAGGTCTCATTCTCTATAGGAGACAGTCTATTTTAGAGTAGGTTTTGTATCTCTAAGTTCTCTATAGACCTGATTAATCTCTGTAGCACTTTCCTATAGTAATGGCACAGAAAGCTTTTGAATTTATCTCCCTGATTCACCTTTTGCATAAGGTGAATATTCCCTTTCATTAACACACATTCAGCCTCATTTTGGCTGCCAGCCTGGGGAATGCACTGACTGATGATATACAGGTGCGATAGCCCAGAAAGCACTTGCCAGGAAAAAAAATGTACTGGAGACTGTGGGTAGGTAGCAGGTATCATTTTTGGGTTATCTGGGCAGAGCATAGGTGGAGATACAGTGCTGCTGCATGTGTATATGATATTCTGCACGTGTCTTGCTTAGTCCCGTGCCTTATTTTGAATGCTTTGCAGTGTGCAAAAGCACAAACCATTGTGGCTTAACAGCAAATGCATAATTTTGTGAAGGTTAATATTGCAGTGGTCTGTTGGGAAAAGAAGCGTGTTGCAACCAAAGCCTGGATCCAGGCTGCAGGAGGATGGGCATGTGGGCTTTGTGGTGACCTCTCCCTAGCTTAGACAGAGGCAGGACAGAAGTGCTTGAAAATAACCTTTGTGAATTCAGGACAGTGGCCTTTTTTAATCAGTGCTTGCCTTTTTGGAGGCAAGGGGAATGTCAGCAATATTCTTAGAAATGAGGGGGCCTGCTATTGGCCCCCTCCAGAGGGTCAGTATCACCAGCTAGGTGTATCTTCACTCTGTCTTAACACCCATTTATGAGAGACTGAATGTTTTCTATTTACCCAAATATTATATCAGGAAAGAGGATTTTCGTACTGAACAAACTGATTCAGATTGTCTACTGTACATGTTTAAGAGATGCTTAATATTATTAATAATACGAGTAAAATTAAGTTTGCTTATCACAATGAGAGGAAGAAGAACAAAGTTTATTAAATCTCTCCACCAAAAGCTCTGGCTTACTGAAAATAACAACTCTTCATTAAGAAGAAGCTAATTTGCCATAAAGAATTGCTTTACTTATGTAAAGGGACCAATTGCTCTGATTGTGGGCAGCACACAAAATGTCTCCCAGAGAAGAGCTGTGCTTTCTTGAATTTTAACTGCACAGGTTGTTGTAGTTCTGCTCTCCCCAAAGTGAAATGAAAGCTTTAATCACCTGGAAAATTAGAGGATGGCATTTGGGGTATAGGCACAAAAACTGAGGGGAGATACTGTTAGCTTCCCAGGGAAGGTCCAGCCTTCAGATTAACTAAAGGGATATTTCTCTCATGACTTACAGGGTGAACCTGCTTAAAAACTCACAACTGATCGGTATCTATAAAGGTTAATTTTGAGGCCAAAAAACTATGAGATAACAAAATCCTCAGTCTATGAAGGATGCATCCACGTTTTAGCAGAGCCTTGCAGTTAGTCACAGCTGGGCAGCCCGTCCAAAAGCCAGTGAGGGAGTGAACAATACAGTGACTTTCTGTTTGCTCCCTTTCTGCCAAAGAGAGGACAACAAATCCGAGGCAAGAAATCTCATTTCCTGGGCAGGTTATTCTCACCATAGATATTAAACAGCTGTGGAAAATCCACCTACCCCCAAAGTTGGCTCTGATCTTGCAGCTCATGGTAGGTTCAGCTTGTGAAACTGTAAAGCAAATATTGTGCAGCAAAACAGACAAAGGGGATGGATTGGCTTTACTTTCATTTCTTGTTGGTTTCCCCCCTATCTGTGGGTTTCCAGAGGAATTTTAGGCAAAGCAAGTCTTTTCTTCTGGCTTCATGGAGCACCAAAACATAGGGTAAAGCAGGATGCAGTAAGATATGGTGTGTCTCACATGAAATACCTTTACAGAACAGTAGCACCTGTGTGCTGATGTCCTTTAAGTCTGGTTGTTAAGAACACTGATATCCCAAACCATCCACAGTTGCACAAAGAAAAAAAGTGGGATATTCCCCCTTCTAACCTTATAACCTAATGGCCCTCTGGATGGATGACATTTTTTCTATCTACTATGAGGAGAACCTGGCTGCTGAATTCAGCCAGATAAAATGGGGAGCCTAGGGCACATGCCAGTGCTGGTAGCTGGCAGATGCGATGACGCACTGTGACAAAATTTCAGTGACTGTACACACTGTTTCACACCCAATTTTTTTTAAAACAGCATCTTCAGTATTCAATGCACTGTTTTCCTTTGTTCATAGGATAACAGCGCTTAGCTACAGTATAGATTTGAACAAGTGAACATTTATAAGAGATGCATTTAAAATTTTCAGTCAGTGCTGTCAAATGCACAGTATCAATTGGTAATATTGATTTATATTTTAGCTGTATGTGGCTAGAGCCCAAAACAGGACTAATCCGTGTGTCGTGGTTTCATCCCAGCCGGTAACAAAGCACCACGCAGCCGCTCGCTCACTCCCCACCCCCTCGCCTGGCCACGTTGGGATGAGGAGAAAATCCAAAGGCAGGCTCGTGGGTCGAGACAAGGACTGGGAGGGATCACTCCCCACTTATGGTCACGGGCAAAAGACAGGCTCAGCGTGGGGAAGAAACAAGATCAATCTCATTTACTACAAATCAAATCAAAACCAAGGATACTGAGAAGGAAACCCAACCTCAGAACACCTTCCCCCCACCCCTCCCGCCTTCCCGGCTCAGTTCCACTCCCGATGCTTTCTACCTCCTCCCCCCGGCGGCACAGGGGAACAGGGGATGGGGGTTGAGTCAGCTCGCCACACCTTGTCTGTGCTGCTCCTTTCCTCAGGGGGAAGATTCCTCACTCGTCCCATGCTCCACCGTGGGGTCCCTCCCAC